>JAQFVV010007852.1:0-54484 GCA_028023455.1 Epiperipatus broadwayi
TAGATGTGACTCTGTAACTTTTTAGACTCAATAAAGTTTTGCTTTGAAACATAATAATAATAATAATAATAATAATAATAATAATAATAATAATAATAATAATAATAATAATAATAATAATAATAATAATAATAATAATAATAATAATAATAATAATAATAATAATAATAATAATAATTGTTTTAATAATAATAATAATAATAATAATAATAATAATAATGATAATGATGATGATGATGATAATAATAATAATAATAATAATAATAATAATAATAATAATAATAATAATAATAATAATAATAATAATAATAATAATAATAATAATTTAATATCCATTTATTATGTGCATTTCAACATTTACACATTAACAGAAATACACAATAAAGAAAACACACACACAAAAAAGAATAATAATTAAAAAAACGACTATAAGCAAATACCAACTACATACATAAGATTATATATATATATATACTTGTTTTCTAACATTCATAACAAATTGATCACAAAACATATCAATATTATTAAAAGTTAGATTATATACTATTTGCAATCTATTAATAACTGACTTACTAAAGAAAGTATTTTTACATATACTAACCTTCAAAGTTTGCATTTCTTTTAATAAACGATTAGGTACTTTCAATTATATAGTTACTGACATGAATTTCCCCATCAATCAACTTTTTCAACAATATCATAAATTTCAATATTCTCCTTTCTTTCAAAACTGGTTTAACAATTTGACATTCTCCCATTATTAATTTATTAAATATTTTTTCAACATTATATATTCTAGACTAAATATTAATCAGATTGAAGTTCCATACACAAGAATTATATTCTAAAAATGTAACAACAAGAGAAAAAAATAACCTATATTTTATGGAAATAGATAAATCTCTCCCATATCTCAAAATGCAGCTCATTTTTCTGTATGCTTTATTACTAATATATTTAATATGTGCATTAAAAGTAAAATTACTACAAAATATAATTCCTAAATCAGATACAATCTCTTTATATTTAATAACACCATTCTCAATTTTATATTGATAAACAGATTTTTCAGTTTTATTAGTATAGGAAACAATGCATGTTTTATTGATATTAATCTCCATATTGTTATATCTACACCATATAATAAAACTATCTATATACTTTTTAACCTCAATATGATCACTATAAGTAATAATTCTTTTAATTAACTTACAATTATCAGCATAATTAAGTATCATAATCTTTTTTTATGATATGATCAAGATCACACCTATAAACATTAAAAAGTAATGGTGCTAATATTCCATCATGAGAACACCTATCACATTATTAAAAAAAAGAGAATTGGTTCTATCCTTATGCACATAAGATTTACGACCCCTCAAATAATTAAAAAGCCACTCTACTAAATGAGGACTAACACCCAACACTTTAAGTTTATACAAAAGTCTTATATATGAAACTTTGTCAAATGTCTGAATCATATCAAAATATACAGCATCTAATTGCTTCTGATCTTATAAGGCATGATCAATATGATCAGATATCATCATTAAATTAGTTTCAACAGATCTACCATGGAAAAACCATGCTGATAAATAGGTAATAATTTAATAATATCTACAATAATATTACTATAAATACATCTTTCACAAATCCTTTCAAAAGGTGACAGAATTGAAATAGGTCTATAATTTCCAGGATCAGATCTATCCCCTTTCTTATAAATTCTTACAATCTTAGCTATGTTAAATATATCAGGAATAATAGTTTTCTCAATAGACAAATTAATGATATAATGCAATGGTACTACCAAACATTCAGCACAACCCTTGATAATAAAATTATGAATATTATCATATCCCATAGAAGATTTCGATTTAAGTTTAGAAATTGCACCAAACACTTCAGGAATTGCAATTTTTTAACATCTATATTCCAAATACTCTCTTTATTAAATATGATATCAACCATATTATCATTATCTGAAGTATCTAAATACATATTTGTAAAATGATTGACTAAATCATCCACAGAAGGCCTAATTACATTATATGTACAACTCTTACTTCCAACAATATTAAGATCTTTTATATAATTCCAAAACATTTGTAGATTATTCCTAAAATTTTCTTCAACTCTATTTAAATTATTATTATAATCTCTTTTCATAAGAGTCTTACTATTAGCATGCACATCACTAAATTTCTTATACAATTGTTTATCATTAGTTAATTTATATAACCTATGATATTTATGCTTTCTATTCAAACCCTTACACAATTCCTTAGAAAACCATTTAGGATATTTATTATTAGTATTCAAATAATGCCTAACAGGAATATATTGATCTAGACAATTTTGAACTATACCAACAAAATTATTTGCAGCTATATTTGGATCATTTTCCATCAAAATTACATTCCAATCAATGTCCTCAAAAACTTTATAAAGGCCATAATAGTCACCATGTTTGTAATCTCTCTTACTATTTACCATAGGCTTTATATGTTCATGAGAACCATCTATTACAAATTCCAAAGGTGGCTGATAAGGATCAGGGGGCAAAAGAACTTGACCAGCCTCTTTGCACTTCAAATCAACCTTAGTGCTAAACAATAAATCCAACATACCACCCCTAAAATTAATAATACTATTACGTTGAATTAATATAACTAACACAACAAAAATTTTAATATATATATATATATATAGTTTATTATTGTTAACAGTCTTATGACTATGCATTTAATAATCAAGCTCATTAAAATCCTCAACTATAATATCATATTTATATTTCACCAATATATCCTCAACCTTAACTAAATATGTATCTAAATCATTCATTGACAAAGTAGGTCGAAGATATATAGTACCTAACAATATTTTATTTTTATTTTTTAAACTAACTTCAATCCAACAAGATTCAATATTATTATCATTAATAATTATATGTCTATGCTTTATGTCTTTTTTAATAAAAACCAAAGTACAACCTCTTCTTGTTTTATTATTATAATTTCTATCACATCTATACACACAATACCTATCATGAAATATACTAATATTATCAATTTCTTCTTTTAACCAAGTCTATGTTAAAAAGATAATATCATATTTATTTAATAACAATTCAAATTTAAAATCAATTATCTTACTTCTAAGACCACAAACATTTTGATAATAACAGTTTTTGAATTGCTATTTATTACACATATTATTTTGCAAATTTATATCTTGTACTATAGTGCTAATTTCATCAACATTATCAGTCAATATAATATCTTCTGTCTTTTCTTCAATAATCTTATTAATATTTAATATAGTATTATCCTATATACTATCAACATTAAAATTTCTTAAATATTTTAAATACCCATAGAAGGGCAATATGACTTCTGACAAAAGTCAAACATTACAGACCAAAATTTTATCAGATTCATGTTCTTCTATAGATAAATAAAATGAAGAATATTTTTTAGATTTTATATTCAGTTTATAACACACACTATTTATATCTAAAACATATTCAAATGGGCAATCATATCTTCAGCAGAGGTATGGTTATCCATTCTAGTTAAAAAAATTTTTAAAAATTTCTTTCGTCTTAATAGTGTTTAAAACATGATTAACCTGATTTCCTATAATAGGAGAAGTACTTGCATTTTTAATATTTGTATGCTTATTTTTCCCATAAAATACAGTTTTAAAACCATCCTTTTTTTATCTGCACAATCTTTCAAATAAAAAGACATATGATTTTTTAGATGTGTTATCTTGATTAGAAATCCCAGACAATTCATGTGACATTACATTTGTTATCATATCTGACTGACCAACATTTACTTTAATTGCTTTATTCTGCTGTTCATTAAATTTAAAACTTGATCTACCAGTGACACTAAAAACTGCCTCCTTTTTTAATTTCTCAACTCCTTCACTTCTATTTATAGTAGAGAGTGGAGGGAAATTTAAATCAGAAATGATAAGTTCAGGAGCTTGCTTTTCTTTTTGCTTAAAACAAGTTGACTTTCTTTTTTATTAAAACCAACAGAATATATGTCTGTGTTTCCATAATATTTTTTTTATTTATATCCAAATTATTAACAGATACATTTAATAACATATTTTTATCGTAATATTTTCTCCTTTCATTAATTTAAATTCACTTGATAAATCTGTAGCAATATTTAAAATTCTATTCACTAAAAAAGTCGATTTTTCACAAGATAAACAATTAGTATCCATTTTAGGTAGATTTTTTTTTCTCCTTTATCAAAACCATGATTAGAAATAGCATTAATTTCTCTTAATTTACAAATGTCATTACCTTCACTTTCTAATCAATTTTGACTATCAGAAATATTCAAGTCTTGCTAATCATTTACCTCTGAAACAATAACCTCCATTTTGCTTTCATTGACTTCCATTACTTTATTACTACTTGAATTATTATCATATTTATCACAAATATAATTCTCCATTTCTACTTCATTTTTATGCAATATTATTCCATTAGATTTTACACAATTTATGAAACTTATTATTGCATTTAATACATCCAATTCTTGGCTGTTTTGCCAAATTTAAGACCACTGCAAAGAGCATATAGTTACCTCCCATAGCAGCAGCAATAATAATAATAATAATAATAATAATAATAATAATAATAATAATAATAATAGTAATAGTAGTAGTAGTAGTAGTAGTAGTAGTAGTAGTAGTAGTAATAATAATAATAATAATAATAATAATAATAATAATAATAATAATAATAATAATAATAATAATAATAATAATAATAATAATAATAATAATAATAATAATAATAATAATAATAATAATAATAATAATAATAATAATAATAATAATAATAATAATAATAATAATAATAATAATAATAATAATAATAATAATAATAATAATAATAATAATAATAATAATAATAATAAAACTACAGCATTAAGCCAATTACATAATTTCACCATAACTATTCAATAATATACATAAATGAGTATAAATGACAGATTATTGACAGATTATATGCCATACTTTGTTTTGTAAGATAAGTAACAAATTTTTTAAAGTCTAAAGTAAACATATTTTCATTAGTAAAATCATGATTACAGGTATTAGGCAAACAAAACAAAGTTGAAAATTGTAATATGGTAGAGTGACAAATCCTAATATAAAATAAGTTAAATTTAATGTTTTATGTAAACATTTATTAAATGTAATATTTGAAATTTTGTTAGTTAATATAATTTTCAGATTGACAAAGTTATATAAAATTTTATGATCTCTCGTTTTTCTTCTAACGGATGGGGATAGATAATGGCAATTTAACTTAATATACTTGGAAAATATTTCATTAACCAATTGAATTTTAATAATATTTTGTTTGGAACTTGGGTTCCAAACAACAGATTCATATTCTAAAATAGGAAAAACCAATGAGAGGAATAATTTATATTTTGTAAAACTAGTAAATTTTCTACTATACCTTAAAATTGCACACAATATTTTAAATGCCTTATTATATGATGATAAATTGATCCATTGCATGCAAAAATAATACCAAGGTTTTCTGAATATCAACAAATTTTATAATATGATCTTCAATATAATAAGGACAAATTATCATTTCAGATTTTTTGGAATAAGAAACTGTTGAACATTTATCCATATTAATATCCATTTTATTACATCTACACCATTATATAAAATTATTAATATTTTTTATAATAGTATGCAATCATTAATTGTGTTGATATTTCTAAAAATTTTACAATAATCTTCATAACATAAAATATGTGAAAATTCCAAACTTTTTTTCCAAATCATCAATATAAATGATAACTAGTAATGGTGTCTGGATACTGCCCTGAGATACTCCCATATTACAATAATATGGATTAGAAGAATTATTCTTAAACTTTACATAAGCTATTCTCTTCCTACTTAAAGACTCAAACCATGCATCCAAATTATAGGAAAAACCTAATTTGTACATTTTGAAAAGCAACATGGAATGATCTACTTTTTCACATGCCTTGGATAAATCAAAATAAATAACATCCAAACGACATTGATTCTCAAAGGCATTAGCAATGTGATCAATTATTGTTAAAAGACTAGTTTCAGTTGATTTTCCAGATTAAAAAAAATATGTTGTCCAGGAAACGAAATCATATTTATGTCATTAACTTTTTTTTTATAAACACATCTTTCAAATATGCATGTAACTGTATGAAGCAAACACATTGGTCTATAATTATTAACATTATCTTCTGAACCACTTTTAAAAATAAGTATAATATTGGCAAGTGAATAGAATTAGGAAACATACAATTTTTGATGGAAAAATTAAGAATATAACATAAAGGAGCAGCAATATATTCTGCACAACCTTTATAAATGAAAGAAGGTACATTGCCATAACCTATACTTGAATGTGTTTTGAGTCTTTGACAGCCGATATAGTATTACTATTATTGAAACAATCAATAGAAATGCTATCATTAAAACATTCATTAGTCAAATTAAACCAAGACAGTTGAGAATTTCCAAATTATTCAGAAAAATGAATTGAAAAGTCATCAGAACTTAAAGATGAATTATAATCTATTTGAAACTCATTTTAGTAATGCCAGAACTTGTAATAAAAACCAAAGTTCTTTAGGATTATCTGACAAATTGAGTTCCATATTTTAATATGATTTTGATAATCAATTTTCTGAATAGCTTTAAACAATATTTCATAATTAACAAAAGTATTGTAAAAAAGTATATTTTGTGTTTTAATATATTGCTTATGAGAAACAAAAGGAAAATAATAATTGTGAGTGTCACATTTTTTTGTTATACAATAATCAATCAGATCATTAAATACTTGTTGAAAAAGTCCATATTATATTTAATATATATTGAGAAATATAACGGGTTCCAAATCAAATTAGAAATTGTCTTACACATACCCATATAATCCCTTTTTTATAACATCATTTATTATTAAAGGAACATGCCACTTAAAATAATTTATTTTAACAAAAATTTCAATAAGTGGGTGTTGTAAATCGATAGGAAAATTAAGAGATGCAGCAGAAAGACATTTAAAGTCAGGTAAGTTACTTATAAGAATTTAAATGGAAATTATGTTGTTTTAAATTCAAAATATTAAGGAAAATGTAATTATCTATATGCTTTGTGTGATAATGAAGAAATATCAAAAGAAACATTATCAAATAACTCAGGAATGTTTAAATCTCCAGTAATGGTAATATACATTTTATAATGAGTCAAAACATCTTCAAAAGTACAAAGAAAGGCATCCGTGTCAGAACAAAACAAGGCTGGCTCTATAAAAGCATTCCTTAAGAATATTTTTTTATGATGATCACAGGAAACCTCTCACCATATTGATTCACAATATCAAGAATCCAAAAGCACATATTTATGAACAATTTCTTTCCGAATGGCAATAAGAGTGCCTCCTTCCCTTGTAATTACTTCATGATATCTCTCTGCATGAAAAACGTTATATTTATCATATAAAAATGTATCATCATCAATTTGTTCATTAAGCCAAGTTTCTGTGAGAAAAATAAAATCATAATCTTCTGAACAACAAAATAAATAAATATTTGATTCAATTTAGTTCTCATTCCTCTAATATTGGCATAAATACAAGAAAAACTACCCATATCCAATAATATATATATATATATTTCCTTTTTTATAAATGATTATCAATCAATCAATCAAGAAGTATTAATTTTTCGAGCCAAATTACCATAGAAAAAAGACAGAGAAGATCCACAAGGTCATAAAAAAGAAGAAAAAAACTGATCATGTTTATTTTGAAGAATAAAAATATAAAAACTGGAAAATATATTATGAAACATGTTAATTTTATAACACACAACTTTAATCTGAAATTTATATTCCAAAAATGTTTTAATTTCTGATGATCTAATCTTTGCAGGCATATTAGAAAGAAAATATTTATCATAACTTATATTGTATTTGTCATTATTCCAAAAAGTTTTAACATTTGAGCATTAATACTTTTATTAAACCGGTTTTAATAAAAATTAAATCTTAAACCATAATTTAACACTGAAAATTGCGAATTGTAATTTTGATTTTTTATACATTTATTATTTAAAATATAATTTTTTTTATGAAAATTAGTAAAATATTTTGATTTGGAATTATTAATATAAAAGTTAGAAAGCTTATTATAATTGTCTTTATCTTTTAATACAAAGAAATGTTGTTGATGTTTGGCTGATTGTTTATATATTTTCATTCTGTGAAATTTGTTCACATTATTCTTAGAAAATCTCTAAACTTTGGAATACATATTTTCACTGGAAAAAGAAATTTCTTGATCAAGTATTTCTTTACTGTATTTATCAAATTTCTTCTTATTGAAGTTAAGATTGTTATTATTTTTTATAACTAATGCAATAAGTATTTTATTTTCCTAAGATATATCAAACAAAGAAGATTTGGACATAACTTCAGAGTCACTAATTTTATTAAAATCCGGAATATGAGAATGACTATATGAAATGTAATATTGACTATTGTTATTATTATTTAAAATTTTATTGGGATTAGATTGAAAAACCTTTATTTTTTATGATGTAAACAATTATTATTTCCAGTTAACGTTGGATTATATTTTATATTACTGGAGATTTTAATATTGGTATTATAATTAGAAATATGAACTTCCAGTAAATCACATTGTATTCCTATACTAATGACAGTAATATTTTTATTAATAATATTTGATCAATTATCACAAATTTTAGCCATATTCTTTATCAAACTATATATTTCCTGAAGGGATAAAGATTTTAATAATTCAAAAGTTAAATTAGATGGATTTACTAAACATTATGGCTGCAGAAAGGAGTTTGCTATTAACTGAAAGGAGACACTTTGATTCCTCTTGGAGGCCTTAAAGGAACCAAGCAGGGCAAATTCCTAATTTCCACTCCTTACGTTCTTGTCATTGCAGCTGTTATTACTATGTGATTATTCATATAGTATACGAACTTAGATGGGCTGCTCACCAACATACATTAGCCAGCATGGGGAGTCTATTGGCTTTCTACCTCTAGTTTAAGATCAAGAAACATCATGGTCTTTCTTCTCAGTTGCCTGATAAGGAAAAATGTATGTTTATGTAAATGATATTTTCCTAATAGTTATATACAATTATGACAGACAAAAATAAATCATGGCCCTTATTCCCAGGAGGCTTTAAAGTCACCAACCAAAACAGAGGTAGGTGGCCAAATACAGAGGGTACTAAGAATCCCCTGATTGTGGATGTAGGCTTCCATTTGATGATGACTTTTTATTTAGGTACTTACAACTGCAGATCACTTTCAAGTGAAGGAAGATTGCAAGAATTAGAAGAAAAACTGTCTTATATTAAATGGGACATTATTGGACTTTGTGAAGTTAGAAGAAAAGGTGAAGATACAATGGATTTAAAAAATGGACATGTATTCTATTATAAAGGCACAAATATTGAAAATAAAAGTGGAGTAAGATTCATTATAAATAAAAAGTCGAAGAACAACATTGTGGAGATTGATGGTGTAACAGACAGAGTGGCAAGATTAGTTATACAACTAAATAGCAGATACCAAATGCAGGTAATTCAGGTTTATGCCCCAACAAGTGCTCATAGTGATGAAGTAGTAGAAGATTTTTATATGGATGTACAAAAGGCTTTTGATCAGAGTAAACAACATTTTAAAATTGTTAGGGGAGACTTTAATGCTAGAATTGGTAAACAAATGAAATATGAAAGTGCTGTAGGTAATTTTGGTTATGGTAATATAAATGAGAGAGGACATAGACAAGTGGAGTTTGCTGAAAAAGAAAAAAAAATATTATGAATTCTTTTTTTGAGAAAAAAGCTAAAAGGAAAGGGACATGGAAGCATTCCAATGAAGGTATAGCAGAATTGGATTATAATTTGACTAACAGAAAATACATATTTCAAAATTGTAATGTTCTTAGTAAATTTAACATAGGAAGTGGTCATCGATTAGAAAGATGTAAGATAAGTGTTAATGCAAAACTAGAGGGACAAAAATTATTAAGAAAAACAATTTTTACAGTTGATATTCATAATATTCAGAAGCATTGTAATGAATTTAAATTAGAAATTACAAATCGGTTTCAAGTATTAGTAGACTTTGAACATGATTCAGATATGAATGAAATTAATATAAAAATAACTGATACATTTTTAATAACTGCAACAAAAATAACTGGCAAAAAAAGCAGGAATTGACCAATAAAATTTTTACTGAGACTAGAGAATTTATGAAGAAAAGAAGGAATATGAAGATATACAAAAACGATGCATTAAAAAAGATTGAATATCTCAAATTTTGTAAAATGGTATGGAAAAGAGATGAAAATGATAGAAGAAATTATAACTGTGAACTGGCAAGGAAAGCTGTAAAAAAAAAGAAAAGTCTCAAGAATGTAAAACAATATTTTGGTATTGGTAGGAAATTTATATCTGCAATAAGAAACAAAGATGAAATTATTACTAAAAAGAGAGATAACATTATGAAATGGGTAGAAGACTTTTATCAATAATTATATAGTAATAAAGAACAAGTGCCTCCAATACCTATTATATCCTTTGAATTGTCCAGAATTTTGAATGAAGAAGTGAAACATGCAATTAAATGTATGAAGAATAGAAAAGATCCAGGTAATGATGGAATTATAATTGATATATTAAAAAAAGCAGGTGAAGAAATAGAAATTTTTTTTAGCAAAGTTATATACCAAATGTCTAAATGATAAAAATGTACCAAGTGATTGGAAGAATGCAGTAATAATATAATAATATTTAAAAAAGATGATAAAGAAGATATTAAATAATACAGACCTATCAGCCTTTTATCAGTTTTATACAAATTTTTTGCCAAGATAATTACAACTCATCTACAAAAAAACATAGGATTTCCACCAACCAAGGGGATAAGCTGGATTTAAAAGTGGTTTTAATACCGTAGATAATATCCAGGTATTGAGAGAAATTGTAGAAAGGACAAATGAATATGAATTGCCATTATGCTTTGGATTTGTAGATTATGAAAAGGCATTTGATTCTATAAATATTTCTTCAGTGATTAAAGCATTGGATCATCAAGGTATAGATCCAGGATATTGTCATATTTTAAATAATATTTATAAAAATGCAACAGCAACCATTAACTACATAATGATACTGGGAAAGTCAACATAGAGAAGGGTGTAAGACAAGGTAACTCTGTATCTCCAAAACTTTTTACAGCAGGGCTGCAAGAAGTATTTTGTGGATTAAAATGGGAAACTTAAGAAGTGAAAGTAAATGGAGATTATTTAACTCATTTAGATTTTTCAGATGATATAGTTGTTTTTGCAAATAATGCTTCAGAACTGCAGAAAATGTTGCAGGAGTTATCAGATGAAAGTAGGAAACTAGGACTAAAGATAAATGTTAAAAAGACTAAAGTAATGTTTAATCGATTTGCTCAAAATATGAAAATAAAGATTGATTATTATGAATTAAAAAAGTTAACAGTTACAAATACCTTGTTCAAATTATTAATACAGATGGAAACATAATGAATGAAATTAATGATAGAATGAAACTTGGTTGGAGTGCTTTTGGTAGAAATAACTTGATACTAAACGGAAATATGCCTATGTGTTTGAAAAGGAAAGTTTTTAACAAATGTGTTTACCAGTTCTTACTTATGGATCTGAGACTTGGACACTTAATAGAAGAGCAGTACAGAGACTCCAAACCATTCAAAGAAGTATGGGGAGATGCAAGTTGGGAGTAACAAGAAGAGATCGAAAATGCAATGTATGGGTAAAAGAACATTGAAAAAAATAAAAGATTGAAGTGTAGTTGGGCTAGACATATTGCTAAAAGAGATGATAATAGATGAACAATTAAAATCTTAAACTGGATTCCAAGAGATTGTAAAAGACCCAGAAAGAGACCACATGTGAAATGTATGTATGAAATAAGAAAATGTGCATGGCTGATGTAGAGAAGAGATGCTAAAGATCGGAGAAGTTGGATTAAACTTGGAGAGATTTTCAACCTGCAGTTGATTGATAATGCTTGATCATGATGATGATGACTAAATATTATTGTCAATACATATGTATATTAACAATCCCTAAATTGGAACTTATTCAATATCATTATTTAAAAAAAATATCAGTAGAATCCATGACAGTATCTCTGGTAACGTCTTCCTTTTCAATAATTTTTTCAATCAATAAATTTGATTCTCATTCTAAAAGATCTTTATTATCTTTTAAATGATTTTCCTTAACAGTCATCTGCTACAATGTAGTAGGTAAATTATTACATTCTTTACACTAAAAAAACCTAAACCCTCTGATTTAAAAATTTCTGCATCAACTTTAGGCAATTTCAAACATGAAAGATGAAAATATACATGACTTTTACCAGATCACTTAATTCCCCTAATCGTATTAGACAAATCATTATTCCAGTAATTGCCTCTAGTGTTATCAATATTTAAGTCTGATCTATGTGCAGAGGAACTATTCATTAAATCCTTAAAACAATCAGAATCATTTTCTACATTAATACCAGAGGAGACAATATGTAAACTATCAGGACTGTCTAACTCATAATTATAATCATAACAATTAGTACAATAATCACATAGAAAATCATGAGCAAAAGAATATCTAATTTTATACATTTTATCTGTAATACTCTCAATATCCATAAGCAAATTTACATATAAACATATATTTCAAACAAGATTAAAAAAATATTAAATATCTCAAAGTGAAATACCTTGGAAAACTCTTGATTATATGAAGATAAAGAATCACTAAGTAATTGAAAGCAAAAACTTCCAATACTAAAAATCCATTAAGAATAAAAAAATGTGCACATTATATTACTCTGAAATCAATAAAATTATATACTTTCCAGATATATCCAATAAACTTATTATTTAAACTACAAATTAAAAAACAACAACAACTATTAATAATAATAATAATAATAATAATAATAATAATAATAATAATAATAATAATAATAATAATAATAATAATAATAATAATAATAATAATAATAATAATAATAATAATTATCATCATCAACCAACCAGTCATATATAGAGTGGCATGGCTTTATAAAAGCTTGTATTTACAAAAATGCAATTATTATTATCATTAAACATTTAAATATTAAATTATAATTAAAATAAAAGATAAGAAGAGTATCCTCAACTCATTCTTATAAACTACAAAAGGGCAAGTCACAGAATAATTAAGTTATAATATAATCTCTCATAATAATTGTTTTATTACTCCCCCCCATATAATTATACACAGCATAGCCACTATTTCAATATCCTATTGTCATGATTAGATCCACAGTTCTTGATTTAGATAAAAATATTCAGATTATCAATCTTATTTGTCTATTTGTGCTGCTTTTCTTCTATATTCACAGTGATTTATTTCACACAATTACAACTTCTTATTATTACTTAAATTGATATTAATATCCGAGAGTTCAGTAAAATATTCTTAATATTATATTTCTTATTCTTTTTGCCACTTGAAAGTTGTTAATTAAATGATTGGTATTCTGGTGAAAGATGTGAGAAGATATACACTTATTCCAAAGATAAATGTTTACCTACTATACAATACAATTTTTTAATAGAAAAATATATTACTCAAACTAAAATGCATAAAAACTCTAAGCAACTACACTTAAATAAAGTATATAATATTCTATTATAAGAAGCAGTTTTATTTTAAATCATTGAAATAAAATTATAATGATCAGTAAAGTTTTTAAAAAATAATGACTATTTTAATTCTTAGAGGCATTCTGACTATCTGTAAATCATTATAACTACGTAATTATTATCTTTAATTTATGTGAATGTATCTTGAATAAACAAAATTAAATATAATTGCATTATGAGTTAGATAATGTTTAGATTTCTGCAAAAATTATTTGTGAATAAGATATTAGTTCGACTTTAAAACAAGATTTAACAATAAAGTATAACATTTATTTACAATAAACAATTTAATAACAATAACATTATAGGAAATTACAAAACTTAAGAGCACTATTTTAAAATTAATACAATGAATATTTGCACCACTGGAAAAATACACTTTGCAAACTTATAGCTTATATTTACACTAAAATGTATAAATTAAAATAACTTAAATGTACACAAACTATTGATTGTTTCTGTAGATCAATATATATTTCATAAACACATATATTATTATAAGAAGTTTCATCTTTCTTAATTAATAAAACTGAAGTTACCATTGATATTATTATTATAAAACTTTAATATCTTTTTTAATTGATGATTTTTTTTTTACCATAAAGATTAAGTCATCAATTCTATATCTTTTTAATTTGTAAAAATGTTACTAACGTATGCATTATTTTTATAATTCTATAGCTTTTTAACTAGGAACACTTTTATTTAATCTATAAATTATTTCAAGAAGTTACATATTAAGAAGACAACTACACCATTATATTATTCCAAAGAATGTGTAAATCTAACTATTATTTATGTCTTACCAATCCAGCAGTGATTTGTATATGGATGGTGATGATGTATATTACTTATCTAGGCTAAAAAAATGCAATTTTTAAATTTTGAATAAAATAATTATAGGTTTTATCTCATCATATATTCCTGTCAAAGCACAGCAAAACAGGGTTATACATCAGGACTACCAATATTTATACTAAGAGTCAACAAAAGTACATTTGAAGAAAGGATGACCCTCTCCAAAAACAAACAACCATATCTTAACTTTTCCTTTCTTGCATTGCCTTAACTATTTAATCCGTTTTTATAACAATTCTTTATTTGTTTACATTTATAACGATTTTTGTAATAGAATTTGAATATATTTGATAATGACTACTTAGATAATTGATAATACTTCCATTTACATTATAGTTGATATTTTTTTAAAATTTTATTTACTGTATTAATTATTATATTGTTTTTCGAAGAATTATATATATATATATATATGATCACTACATGGAGTTTATCAAAGAATTATATATATATATATATATGATCACTACATGGAGTTTATCAATAGCTCTAATCAAGCTTTATTTTATAAGTGCTGAAATAGAAAGAATTCAAAATCTCTATTGGAAAGTCCCTATCTCAAGACCCATTGGTTTCAAGCTTATGGCTTGTCTCAGTGGAGTGCTGGGACTCTAAAAACTAGATCTAAAATACTAATTCAAAAGTCAGCACTTATAAAACATGTTTTTATAAATTTAAAAGCCTGAACTTTTCAGACACGTAAATGTCTTCAAATCCTGCTTTACATATCAGATAGCTATATGGATCAGAATTCAACTCAGTTTCACCATATAGTAATAGTCTCTGCTATATAGTATCACAAAAACCTTCAAAGGTACACTTATAATAATTAATAAAATAAGTCATAAATTTCATAACTTGCTTTTAAGCTTGCATTTAAATGATCACTAGATGGGGTTTGCCAATAGCTCTAATCAAGTTTTATTTTATATGTGCTGAAAGAGAAAGAATTCAAAACCTCTATCAGGATGTTCCTATCTCCAGACCAATTTTTTTCTAGTTTCTAGAGTCCCAGCCCTATATTGAGGTGCACCATAAGCTCAAAACCAATTGGTCTGGAGATAGGGATTTTCCGATAGAGATTTTGAATTCTTTACCTTTTTGCACTTATAAAATAAAGCTTGATTAGAGCTATTGGTAAGCTCCACTTAGTGATAATTTAAATGCAAGCTTAAAAGCAAGTTACTAAATTTATAACTTGTTTTTAAATGTAAAAGTGCATGGAGTTGATAGATAAACAAACTGCTTAAAAATATGGATCACTTAATTATATATATATATATATATATATATATATATATATATATATAAGTGATCTCTATATATATATATATATATATATATATATATATATATATATATATATATATATATATATATATATATAGTTCTTATTGACAAGCTAAGACATAGTAAAGCTGTTGATATAATTGAAGAATCCTAGGTGAATTTCTGTAGTTGACTGTGCTGCGAAAAATAGGAAAACTTATATTTAACTCATCCAGGGTATTATGAGATGTGTTATATAGCTTGGAGATAATACTGTTTTCTTGAATACAATTTTTTTACTACAATGTTAATTTGAAAAGTAGTTTTTCCAATGCTATAAGAGTATACTCATCAAGAATTGATATTTTTATTATATACTTTCAAAGATTCTAATTATTTTACTGCAATAGCAATGAGTACATATAGTGTTTCAGTGCAATTCGGTTTTCCATTGAAGATATTTAAATATTTATTTTGATGCTATTGATTGTGTGTGAATTAATCAACAATATTAATATTATGGTGGAAAGAATGTTTGCGTATAATTTTTTATCAACAAATATTATACCTTATTCACAGTTCAAACTATATATACATATATACACACACCTGGGTCTCATTTTACGTGATAGATAGGTTCCTCAGAAAAAACGTGCAAATGAAATTGCACAAAAAGACATAACTTACCTTGAAAAAGGGGGGATACGGACTGTGATTTTTCAAAAATCGCGTAAAAGCAAAGCACCAATGTAAAATTACTTTAAAATTCGTGCAAAAAAAAAATAAGGAAATAAAATATGACTAATAAAAAATTTTAAATTTGAAAAAAAATGATACAAGACAAACTTTTTTTAACTATAATATTTAATTTTATTCAAAACAATATATTTTTATGCATAATTTACAGTAATTTACATTTTTATACACGTTTTAATTATTATCACTATTTGCCGATAAACTGGTTCATTTGCAAACTGGTAAAAAATCAGATTCTTCAAAAGAGAAAATACAACTAGCGCCAATGTCACTCTCACGTTGTGTTAATGGTTTTCTGGTGACAAAGTAATTAGTAATTAATCTAAAAATTAAATGCTTATTTTTGTCTTTAATTTTTTTAATTTTCAATTTTAATTGTGCCCACTGTTATTTCTCATCTTTTAAAAATAAACTTGCAAACACTAAATGATTAATAATTAATTAGGTTCTTTTTTAAAAAGCAAAAACAGAATGTGATTTAAAATGCAAAATTAACATGCACGATGTTTGAACAAATTTACATTATAATCTTGTAAAATTTAATGTGTGTATACATAAAATGTGGAAATCATGATTTTAATTTCATTATTGCATAAAATCTTACTATTATAAAGCATTGAAAATATTGAAATTACTAAGATGAAAGTCGAATTCCAATAATGTGCTATTACTTTCAATATAACGTAACTGCGCAGAATTTATTATTTAAAGTAATAGCGCATTATAGGAGTTTGACTTCCAGTGAAACATGAATTGTGTAACTTCAAAATTGTGTTAAATAAGTCTGTGTAAAAAGAGACTCAGGTGTGTGTATATATATATATAACTGACTGAAACCCACATTAATCATAATGAAAGACTGCTTAAAAATAATAATAAAAAAGAAATGTACAAATCAATTTATTATGTGTCATTAAAATAAACTCCATGAAAAGTAAAAGAAGACTCATTTAGGCATTTAACAATATGACTAGATATTTATTGTGTACTGCTAAATGGCAAAATATTTAATCATTGAATTTTTAATGTGGAGAATGTTATTTTGATTCCAGAATGCAAGCTATATTATTGAAATAAGCGAAATATGCAATGCAGGAGAGGAGACTTTACATCTAATAAAAATTGCAACATTTATAGTAAAAGCTATGATAATGTTTTCCTCCAGTAGGTGATTATTTACCATTCACAGCTAAGCAGCAAGTAACACATCATTCAGAAGAACGTGACTATGCAGTTCAATTCATTAAATAATATCTAAGTCTGTGAAGCTAGATTGCTAAAGCCATTAAGATGCCAATAAATGAACAAAAAATATATTGTGCTGTCAAATTGCTGAAGACCTATTAATATTCCACAAGCTATACATCACCATTCTGCCACGGCTACAATACAAGTATTCAGCATGTGAACAGAATATGTCTGTTCTTCAAATGAAGTTACGAACATGGCAGTAATACAGAAAAAATGATGTTTGAATACCCATAATTTATGAAATTAATTATTTTTACTGGTAAAATATTCACATTGTTATATTAAAATGCCTATAATTAAACACTGAAATTATATTAACTGTTGTGATATGTTGCATTTTATATCTGCATTTGGAATCATGGGTATAGACTTATAAAGTGAAAATACATTAATTGTTGTGATATGTTTCATTTGGTCAGATGAGTTTGTGAATCACTAGCATGTAGATAAAACCAACTTATTGTAAGGTTTTGCTTTGATAATAAATTGTTAAATTATTATTTTGTCAATCCAGTTGTTTATAACTACATTGATATATTATCACTTCAAAACATATCCAAGTTATGAATCGTCCATAAACCTGAGATAAGTGCGAACCAATGGGGGATATACTTGGATGTCATAGTAATAATTGGCAATGAAAATGACCATTATTTCATTAATATTTTCATTAGACATTCTCTCTTGAGGATATTTGGTCAGTGACTTTTTTAAAGAAATCTAAATCAAATAAAATACCATTAAGAATACTTATGATTATCAAATTCTAATCATAATCATTACATTGTTAGTCTGAAAGCTTTATTACATTATTGGAATTCTATTCAACTTCTTATTTTCTATATTTATGTACACATCTGAAAGATCTCCTTATATATATGTAATTATTAAAAACCATTCATCTCTAGGACAATTCCAATGTCATCAACAGTCTTATATATCTTTTGAGTATAATTGCTTCTAAATTCAAACCCAAACGACTTAGGAATGTACTGTCACAATACATATATATATATATGTGACGAACAATACATATATATATATATATTGAGACGAAGATTTTCACAGGTTGAATATATATATATATAAGTTAAATTTCATTCGAAATAACTGTATAAAAACGAATGTAAATTAACATTAAAATATAAATTTATTATTATTATTATTATTATTATTATTATTATTATTATTATTATTATTATTATTATTATTATTATTATTATTATTATTATTATTATTATTATTATTATTATTATTATTATTATTATTATTATTATTATTATTATTATTATTATTATTATTATTATTATTATTATTATTATTATTATTGTTGTTGTTGTTATTATTATCATTAGAAATAATCAGTTGAAATTTATTTGTAGTCTGCAATACTTTTAAAAATGAATAATTATTTTTTATGGATTCGATCTTATATGATAATAATTATCATTTCATGTAAATATTAAATGAAATTTAATTAGAAATTGATTGCTTTTTACAAAATACTTTTTCAGATAATAAATAATATATTCATGATTTGCACACTATATTAAAAATACTTTGTTTCTTTTCTAATTTTATAAGCAAAAAGTCATAATTAAAAACCTAAGTAAATGTGCTTAGATAAATTACTTTGAGGAGAACACATATTGGATGCAAGTAGAAGATCCCAGAGGGAGGATTCCTGTTGACAAATAATTAACTATCAAAAAGACTATTACAGTGTAAACTATAGAGTAAAACCAGAAGGTGTAATAATGTTTCTACATTTAAGAAAGATGAATAGTGAAATATCATGTTATTTTACTACTATTTTCTATATTTATCCAATTGGTATAAATATGTTAAAGCATAAAATATATTAGGCTTAGATAAGCTTAAGACGTATTCCACTTAGATATATCATCTTATAATTTATTCAGAAATTTTGATATGCCCAATTGAGAAAATGAATGACTAATATGTGATCATATATGAAGGTTGATTGTTTGTTTTCATCATAACATGGGGATGTTTTAATTGTCAATCATTTACATGTAATGAATCATGTTTACCTTCAGCATTTACTCATATACTTTATGGCTCATCTTATTATATGGTTAAATATATTTAAGTTATATATATATATATATATATATATATATATTGTGCCAGGCATTATCAAATGTCCATGCACAAAATCTGCTGTAAAGAATATTACAGCAGATACATTTATGAATTTGCAGATATTAAGCACAACAAATATATAAATGTGCTATATAAGTAGTGGAGATGGTCTGAGCATTAAAATACCCACACACACCAATTTAAATAATATGAAATTGACATAGAAAATATTGTAGAGTAAACTCATGTATTTTTTTGGTTTTATATTTCCTTTTTGTATATGTTTTATGATATGTTATTTTATGTATTTGGCTTTCTCTGAAAAATTCAAATAGAGAAAAGCAATTGTTCCAATATAATTGTACATATTTTTTTTAATTACTTTTCTAAAAACTAATTTTATTCTGTAAACCAAGAATGTTAATTGCTTTTGCAAAACTGATCAAAAGCAAAATGTTTGATAATACTATAATTAAACTGTTATCGTTTTTTAAAAAAATTCTTTTGAATTGATTTTGTGAGCAAGTGGTCTGAGTAATCAGTAAAGGAATGTTATAATCTAAATGATAAGATAAATTGAAAGGATTGGCTGATTCATGCTTCTCGGAGGGCTAGTGGGATTGATATAGTTTGGTCAGGGCAGTGAGATTTTTTTTCTTTCTTTGGCATCGTTCTGAACATGTCAGGCACTTGTTTGGCTCCAGAATTCTTCAAGCAACCAACTACTTAGAGATTAATTTATGAACAGGACTACTGCTGACATTTTCTAAGAAATTCATTATACAGTTCTTTTAAGAACTAATGATTTCTTAAAGATTTAATGAACCAGTCAAATAGCAAGTGAACATTTAATAGAAAAATATTATCATATACAAACAGAGGAAAATATGGAGCAATCTACCAGAGAGTCCAGTGAAATGACCATGGGATAAACAACCAGCCGGTGCACCGCCCTTTCTCTGTCCCAAGCCGCCAAGATGTGCCCACGCCAGTTCCAGCCATCCACTGTGAAGACAAACACTGCCTTGCCCATGCCAAAATAGATGAAACCCTCACTGCACAGCCAGTTGACTTGAAGCCCACTCTGAGCCCGCAGGGGAAGAATGAAGATGCAGATATAAGTTTGTTTTAAGATATTTTATTAATATTGAAATAATTAACTTTGATACTTCCGATTAAATATAACATTATTTTTTTTATTATTATTAATCATTTAAAAAAAAAAAAAAAAGAGAGAGAGTTGTCTCTCGCATATGTATATTGAATTTACGGTTATTACGGGCATAAATGATAAAGCTTTATTTAAATCTTTTAAGTCAATTTTTCTATTTCAAATTCTAGTATTTTCAACAAAGGTTGCAATGAGATTTTTTTTTTGTTGCTATTCGTTTTGCTCTTGTTGTTATTCCTGAAATTCATCATATATACATGTATAGGAATTTATCTTTGGCAAAACGGAAATAGATACAGTACCTTATGGTGAGTACAATATAGTATCTGAGCCAATGCAAACTAGTGACTTGTTGGGAATACGAAATTAGTGAAATATTTCATTGTGCAAATATACGTATGCATAGTTGTTGTTTTTTTTTTTTTGCTATCAATAAAAGGGTTTTAAAGTTATCAGTAAAAGCGTACGCCTGTATGACCGAAAATCACATATCTGCATATCAAATCACACAAATTAAAATTTATTTCTATTGGGTAAAAAGAGCTCAGACCACTTCCATTGCTTATAAACATTGTAAATAGCTTTAGGGAATTTATTATTTTTTCTTATTTAAAATTGTATTTTATCTATTTCAATGCCTCGAATATATATGGTTTGGGATAATTAATTATTTAGTATTTTGTTATTATATCATCACTAGTATGAAACGGTGGTGGGTATTTGGGATTAAATAAATATTTAAGCGTAATATTAAACTTGTTTCATTTTCATATCATTATTCATATTGATAAAAATGTGTTCTTTCCTTATCAACCACGTAACTGTAATAATCATTTAACTTACCCATTTGAAGACCCTAGATGTAGAGTGACTTGAGCTAGCCAAACGGGATATCGCTCTACCGGGGTGTTAAATCTTATTCTTATGCTCCGCTGAACATATGGTATTATACATCCTTCTGGGAGGGTGAAAAATTCATTTTTTAATTCTTTATAGAAGTGGTGCGCAAAAGTCTATTTTGTAAATAGATTTTTCAAAGGTGTGTACTTGCCATTGTTCTAAATACTCGTGCATTCAAATAAGATATCAACTAAAGAGTGTTTTTAACTGGAAGATTCCTGTCAATCCACTCTTTCTATCAATTTAGCTGGAGGTACCAATATACATGAGTACAGACAACCGGCTAGATTGATATCCATTTCTTTACCTGTTGAATCTTGGTCACTTCATGCTCAGTGCAAGATTAGGAAAAGAATTCCACAGGGAGTATGGTCCGGTACAATATATATATATATATATATATATATATATATATTGAAAAAGATTGTCAGTGAAACAATTGAAAGTACTTCTGGTAAAGAATATATTATTTAATTTTGAATACTGTGTTAAATATATTTGTTTGAATTATTATTTATATATATATATATATATTATATATATTTTATATATATATATATATATATATATATATATATATATATATATAAGACCTATTTTGCCAGTTCATCCATGTTAAAAAAATTAACTATTGAAATACCGATGTTTTGACTTGATCACACAAGTCAGCCAATGCATGATAAAAGGTAGAAAAAAGGATGTAGAGGCTCTACAATCATTAATTTGAAAAAAAAATGTTAATGTTCTACCAATAGCAAAAATGTTAAAATAAGAATGTTTTTTTTTTTAAATTTTTCCAAATAGGAGGAATTTTGCATGTATCATTTCCATTTACATTTCCATTCTCATCATCACCCAACTCAGATGGTTTCTGTAGCCGAAACTTTTTTAAATAGATCAATTAACCTTCCAGATAAGTCAAATCTGAAAGAAGAAATAAATCACATTAATAGTGTTTTATTAGAAAATAGTTATAATTATAAATTTATATAAAAAAGCCTTATTTCAAGCCCAAAATGGACTAAATAGGAAACAAAAAGATGATAAATCAGCTATTAGGATTTGTGTTCCATATGTAAAAGGAACTACAGACAGTATTGGATGTATATTAAAATGCTATAATATAGATACAGCATTTTCTACTCATCAAAAGATCAGCAATATAATAACCAAGCCCTAGGATTCAATCTCTCTTGAATCTCATAGTGTTTATCAAATGTCATGTCAAAATTGTAAAGCTTCTTACATAAGTATGAATAATCTTCACATCAGTGTTAGGAAAGATGAGCATGCTAATGCAGTTAAACAACACTCATCATCATCAGCACTCTCAGTCCATATTAGAGATTCAGGTCATAAAATTGATTTTTATATTACCAGGATCATATCCAGATGTGATAATCTCTACAAGTGCAAAATTAGTGAAGCCATTGAGATACTTAAAAGTCCAGGTTGTATCAATAAGCAAGATGATACATGCAAATTTCCTCCTATTTGGAAATATTTTTTTTTAAAAAACATTCTTAATTTAACATTTTTGCTATTGGTAGAACTTTAATGTTTTTTTTTTTTTCAAATCAGTGATTGCAGCACATCTACACCCATCTTTCTATCTTTTATCACCCAGTGGATGACTTGTGTGATCAAGTCGAAACATCGGTATATCAATATTTCCTTTTTTTAACATGGATGAACCCATAAAATATGTCTTTTATATATGCAACCCGTGAAAATCTTTGTAATCAATATATATATTATGGTATTTGTATTTCCTGTTACATCATTTTAAAATGAAAATATAAAAAAAAATCTGTAAATAAATTTATATATTTATATATATATAAATTCAAATAATAGAGATATAAAATGCACAGATGGTAATCTGATTAAATTATTTAAAGATAAATGTATGCGATAAAGAATGTTAAAAAATCCAAAACAAACAATAGAGTTGATTTTAAGATAAAAGAACAATAAAAGCTGTTAATGTCTTTTAAAATTATTTTAACACTCACAGGATGGAAATGATTTGTCTATTACAATGTTTTAATGTAAAGCAAACAGGCCCTTGGGACACTTAAATGATTGTAAGTCAGATGAGAGATAAAAATTAAAAGATTATGGTGTTTCCTGCTTTCAAGCAAACTATCTAATGAATATACCAAGAAGCACACAGACCAAAAAAGAAAACCATCATGGTCAATAAGATTGTTTGATCTGAAAATTTGGGGATAAGGACTGCATTATACTATAAAAAAAGGAAAAAAAGATTGAAAACTAATATTGATTGATTATTGATTGAATAATGGTTGCTGATTAAAATATTCTGTAGACGCATTGCAGCTCCACAATGTAGGGGTCTCACAATAGATTTTGTTTTCTTTATTTTCACTGACTGAGGTGTCCTGCAGAGTGATGGTTCCTGAATAAATGGCAAACAGCGATTTCATCTCCAAGAAAAACAATCTATAAAAATGTGATGGCTAGGGTAGACTTTAATAAACCTGTCATAATCTGGAGGATTTATCAAGATATACCATGGGAAGTATAAAATTTTTGAATGCAATATGGACTTTTAAATAGTTAACTTAAACAAACTTACATTTGTAAATCTAAGTCTAATTTTTAAATAAGCTCTTATCTGGCAAGCAAAAGAAACTAAATAATACTTTTATGTATAACAAGTTTGCTATAAATCAATTCCATCTTTGTTAAACTAAATTACTAAATTTGAAATTAAATGTAGATGGCTACATATATTCATCAAGATTATGTTACATTATGTTGGGAGTAATTTTGGGCAAATTATTTCACAATTGAGTAGATGCTTGTTGAGGAATGAAGGTTATCCAGGCGTTTTATGTCAATGCACTCTGACTGGCACTTTAGATTCTCATTCTCTTATGTTAAGTTAGCATACTAAGCATAGTACCAAACTAAATACATAACCCAAAAAGGAAAGCCATCACATTGTTTTTGGGGTAGATATATTTTCTACCCCATTTGACTTCTTATGCTCTATGGATAAAGAGTATAAGTCCACAAGGGCTGCTCTTTCTCCATATGGGACATTTCTTTCTCTTAGTATATTTCTATAAGATTCCATAACCAGACAGATACATATTCCATTACTGGATGAGAATCACTTCATTAATAATATCATGCTACAGATGTGAAAAATTCTCATTTTACATTGGTCAGTCAGTATATCAGTAAGTTAGTGTTGGTTTAGATGTGAACTTTTAGCTTGAAGTTGAATGATTTGAGTCTTTGAATGTGTATTCTATGTAGTCTATTTGCATTTAACACAATATAAAAATATTAAATTATATAAAATTTCATCCATCTGTGCATATTAAAATAAATTTCAGGATTTAAATCTATCTAATAGTGTTGAATAAAGAATCTAATCCTCAAATCTGTTTTAATATGTGTTATGTGCTTAATAAATGTTTGTCTTATTACTACTGGTAATAACTTATTATTTTATCTTTATTAATAATATATGGTAATAGATAATTAAAAATAAGTTTGAATTATTATATTATAAAACTCAGCTTCTCCATGACCTAGTGAATAGGGCTACCAGTCAAATACAACTTGAACCTTACCCGTATGAATATGCCTATTTTATACATTTTCTGATGTGATGATGTGAAGTGAAGCACTGTGACTTCTCCCTATATGGAGTCAGTATTCTCTCAGCCACTATGGCCAGAGAAATCTGTTAGCCACTTTACCTCATCTTTCCATTCCCTTACTAAGTTTTCCCATAATCTGCTCCATCCTATTTCCACCACATAATCTTTGTCAACTGCATGGCCTTCATATCTAAATCCCTCCTTATCTTTTCCCTAACCCAGCATAAAAACCAATAACCCACTTTCTGTATAATCACTTTGTTCATATTTATTCTTCCATAACTTCATTATTTGTACCCTTTTTGTTTTCAAGCATGTGCATTGAATTAACAAATGCCTATTATTTTCTATGCATACCTTACACAACTTGCAGACAAAACCACCCATATTTTTCCATTTACGCGTACATTCCCGTGTTGCTAAAGATTTTGTTCGAGTCTTAAAGAATAAACTACTTTTCTTGCTCGTTTCGAATATTCTATGACACCCTGGTATTGCAGATGGAGAAAGAGTCTCTGCAGTCCGATATAATATATACACACCTTGGATACAATTTATTGCATCGTGTAATATTATAATTGACTATTAATTAGTCTGAATTAAGAATAGTTTATATTTACCTGTTTAAAGAGATATATTTAAACATCGTTGTATCAATAATTTCAATGTTTGTGGTCAAGCTGCGATCTTTAGTGGATATATAAATATATTGGACCTTTAATCTTGGAGATAATCGAATGTTATTGATACTGTGATTGTCTAAGTGTTGACTGATTTTAATGATTATACAGTTATCATTTATATATAAGAAATTTTTTTCTTAAATTAATGTTAGAAGCAGGAATATTAAATATTAACAGTCAGTACATAAAATAAAGTAACATTTTCATGCACACCCATATATATATAATACCTGTAAATCCTTTTCAATAAATGACTGAAGTAAGTTTAAATTCTTTTAACCTAAAATGAATATTGAACATGAAAAATGTTTTTATAAGATTTGAGAAAGTCGGTGGGAGGAAAAAAAAAACTTAGCATTAAATAAGTTGACATTATAAATGATAGTAAATTTTTTTTTTTTTAAAAAAAAAAGATATAAATGAAAACATCATTTTTAAATTACATTGAAACGTTAAGTAAGTAATATTTTTTTAAAAAAAAAAACTACTTAAAAAGAAAAAAAAAACGTGCTAATTCAGCAATTTTACATTTTTTTAAAAAAGTATATAATAAAAATAACAAATATTTGGTTTTAGTATATCTCCTTAATCTATGAAATAAATCATTTTATTAAATTTGTTCATCAAGTTTGCAAAATTTGTTAATTAATATTGAAGAAAATAATGACATGTTTATCTTTAATTAGTTGTAATTTGGAACAAAGAAAGATTAATCATAAAGAAGGATTCTTTAATCTGTAAACTTCTCACATCTTTGATAAATACATTTTTTTAAATATTTTTGAATGAAACAGTTTTAACATTATTTTCAAAATAAAAAGAGAAACAAAAAAAAAATCAATTCAAACGTCACATGACCTAATTTAATAAGCTTGTATTACAAATGTTCTATATAGAGCTCGCAAATAAGCTCTTTACAAGCTTTGCAGAATATCCCAAACTCTAGATAGATTTCTGATACTGGAGCGCTCAGTGAGGTGCTAGGATATTCAAGCATTAAATAACTATCTTATTAAATTAGTCATATTATGAGTGACTTGATTTTTTTGTAATTTTATTTTTTTCTATTAAGGCTTTGGCGATTTTATATTGATAAAGTTATTAATATATGGTGAATATGAGCTTAGTTCAGTCCCATATGGCTATTTAAGTTAGATAGCTGGATTGGAAGACATATGGTTGTCTGAAATTATCAGATTTTCTACTTAATAGTTACACATTACAGAAAGTACTGGGTTTGTCCTGGTATTTTTAATTTAATGCTTGAATATCCTATCACCTCACTGAGGAAGCCAGTAGCAGAAACCGGTCTGGGTTTGAGGATATTCTTCAAAGCATGTTAAGAGCTTATTTGCAACCTCTATATATAAAATAGAAATAGAAAAAATAAACCCAAACATTACAATCGTAAAATGTAATACATATTTTCTATAATATTAGACATATTTTTAATGATAAAGGTTTAAGTATTTAAAATGATTTTGATTGGTTCTATCAAGTGTTGCATATTATTTCTAGATTTACTTCTATTACTACTCTCTCACACACAAATACAATGTTCATAGTTTTGATCATACCATCATTTAGAGTCAAACTATTTATTTTTAAAAAAAATGTGTATATACAAATTGTCCTGTCTGCTTAATGATATAAACATCTTATTAACTAAAAAAAAATTAAGATATATCATGATGTAATTCAAAGACTGACTTTAATAATCAATTTATTCTATCATTAACACCTTTATTCCTGTTTTCCAGTCACTGAATTAATAATAGTAATAATTATTTGAAATTAAATATTCTCTTTTGTTAGTATTTTTTTTTTCTTAAAGACATTTTTGTACTTATGTCTCATAATTTTTTTTGTTATAATGTAAGTTTACATAATTTCAAAAACTTATATTTCTTTTCTGTGTGAATGTAATAATAGTTACTTAAATATATGGACATTTTTACAGATAAGGTAACTGTATATTTTATTTATACACTTTTAGTCAAACCTAGCATGCTTTCAATATATTACATATAATATTCATAACTGGTTTATGTATTTTGTGTTCATATTCAGTAAGTAAACTTTATAGCCTTATTCACAACAGTAAATTAATTTAAATGTTTATTGTTTCATTATTCAAATATGTTCATGCTATCCATGGAATCAACCCAACAAATTCTCTATAAAATTAACTCCAATAAAAGCAATTGGAAAGCTGTCCATTATGGGGAATTGAGGGTCAATCGATCAACAAGACTGACCCGGCACAAAAATATTTGTTTAGCAGAGCCATCAAAATCTCCAAATATCTGTCTATATTTATAGACCATGAGAAACAGCAATGATATAGATTTGATCTGATGAAAACTGGGATTGTGTGTATTAAAAGGGAGGACATAATACTGTAATGGTACAATGGCTGGGATTTCTGGCCTTTCATCTAAAAAGTAATAAGTGGCAGATGAAATGGCTTCTGGGTAATTGTTTCAATTCAAAATAAAAAAAAATACCTGTAGATCTATGGTCTTTTAGATGATGATTTTATTATTTATATATATATATATATATATATATATATATATATATATATATATATATATATATATATATATATATATATATATATATATATATATATAAATTAAAAAAAGACTTACAAGTTAAAGAAATAATATAATATTTCAACCAGAGGACTGTTTTTTATCAGAAAATATATATATATATATATACAGTAAAATGGTGATATTTAAAAATTACAGATTTGATAAAAGACTAAAAATTTAACAAACCCCCCCCCCCCCAATTGGTCACAAAATCTAACACAGGATATCTAACCAACCAATGACAAAATTATTCCAATGCATAATTAAAAAAAAACAGACATATTTTCTCCTAATAAAGCTTAAATTCTATTTAAATTGAAATAACAAATAAATGAAAAATAAATAAACAATCCAAAATTAAAAATTACAAAATAAATTATATATATATATATATATATATAATATACAAACAATTTAAACAATTTAAAGATAAAACAAAAATATTAAATTTTAAATTCCTTAGTAGTGCTTTCAATTATGTAAAAATCCTTATCAGCAATAAATGAACTTCAAATTTTAATGTTACATAAATTTACTTAAATTGTGTACTTATGAAAATTTATGTAACATTAAGATTTGAAGTTCATTTATTGCTGATGAAGATAACTATGTGATTGAAAGCACTACTAAGGAATTTAAAATTTATTGTTTTTGTTTTACCATTAAATTGATTAAATAGTTTGTATATTACATATATTTTTTGTAATATATATATATATATATTATACCTAACTGAAGTTTCACTTAGTTCCAAAAGGAGCCAAAGGTTATCTTAGCTTAACCTTTTGGTTTGAAATTGTCTGATTTTTAAAAAAAATAATAATGATAAAAAATGAAAATTAAATTAGTTAATGACTAAAATAGGCAAATCTTGTATTGATTGTAATCATTATTGTATATTGTGGAATTGTGTCTAAGTATTTGAAAAAAGATATATGAGTTAGGTTGGTCAGAGATGCTAAATAATAATTTGAATTTTAAAAAAAAGAAAGATATCAGAAATAGTTGTCAGTTTGTAAGTAATATTAAATGTATTATTGTGTAATTCATTTTAATGTCTAAATTATAATAATTAGATATTATAAATAAATAGGAATAAATAATATTAAGTAATAAAGTTTAAAAATAATTTGTAAATTTTCATTAAAACAGTAGTAATATTTCTTTGATACAATTTAGCTTAGCATTCCACATATAAAACATTATTTTGAATTAAATATTCATTAACATTTTATTGTTGTAGTTTTAAAAATAACTTTTAAACAATTAGTTTGCATTCCTATGTGAGAATATGTGTGTGCATTGACATTGAAACATAAGAATAAAAAAATAATTTAACTCAATTATTGTTTAAAATAAGTAAATAAAGCAAATGTGTGGATAAAATTATTTTTAATATAATATTTAAGGGTTTAATAAAGGGTATAACTTTAAATTTTATATTCATTACTATTGTATTGTATAAAATATCATTAAAAAGGAAATTATTGCACAATATTTGTCAATAATAAAATTTTGACTTTGCAGATGAAGCCACATGGAATAGGTAAATTATATTGATTACATCAATAGATTGATTTCACAGCTGGTTTGTCAAAAATATTAAAATTTAATAAAAATAGTTTTATTGGTTTTTAAATGAATTGTAGCTGGGTGAAAAATTGTGAGATAAAACAGAAAATCTAGGGGATATTCAAGGGCTGATCTGATTTTGATTCAACTAGACTGGATCTTAAAATTTTGTTTATAAAAAGTAATTTTTTAAGACTTTATATTTTCTAAAAAAATAAAAGTATGTTTTTAAAACCATTATTTTAAATTGTTGTGTAACATAAATTGCTGAGGCTAAAAAAAAAGGTAATCCATTTTCCTGACAAATTTTACATTACAATTGAGACATTAAAATTTATGGTAAAATGTTTGAAGAAAAAAATATAGGGTCTCATATTTTATTTACTTTTGATATATTCATTTTTCTTTATTTAGAAGTAAAACTTAAATTATTAAGTATTGTTATGGCTAAAGAATTTATTGCACTAAAATATAATATATCTCCTATCAAATTAAAAATAAACATGAAGAAATTAAAAAAAAAAGAGACATTCAAACATTTTAAAATATTAAAATGGAAATGCGTTAGCATCTTTATAAATTAGAAGTGACATTAAATTTAATACTTTATTACTTAATAGATGATATATACATTTAAATATGCTCTTAACAAAATAATGTTGCTGTGGACAATATGCAGTTTAAAATACTAATTCTCACTTATGCCAGTAGTATGAAAATAATTTGTTTGGAAGTAAAACTTTAAAAAAATTTAAAAATATTATTAATGAACTTGTCTCTATCAAATGCATAATGTTTGGTTATAATTTCCAGTACTTATAAGTAACTTTATGACCATTGATCTTTGCTCATAAATGGAGGAATGTCTTAATTATAAAAAAAATCTACTCTTATGTTTAATAAATAAAAGGAAATTTGTTTAAAAAAGAAATACATTTTTAAATATTAAGAAACGTTTAAAAAAAAAGCTCTATTTTTTAAAAAAATGCATTTATCTAAAGAAGAAAAGTGAAAGTTAACTAAAAATATATATTTTAAATTATTCCACATTTGAACCTAGGATTATAAATATAAAAACATGTACTCAGCTGAATAATTTATTTTTTTCAATGCTGGCTTATTATACTTATACTTAATCTTATTATTTAATTTTTTTTTTTAAAAATTGTTTAAAAAAATATTATTAATGAGCTATTGAACATTTTCGTTTGAAAATAATTGCCATGTATATAAATGTATTAGTTGAAGCTTCGAATTCAGATAGATATCTTAACCTGGATAAATTGTCTACACATTATGAAATGGAAAAATCATCATGAAGCCGAAATATGAACTTGAATTAATGTATTATTATTATTTTTTTATGGTCTGTTTTATTGGGTTTTTTTTAAAAAAAAAGATTGAAACTATAAAAATATTTATGCTATTAAATTTTTATGTAACATTTTTTACATAAATATACAGGTAAACTAGGGTTATAATTTTAAAATGAAATAGGTTTATTTGAATGGGCAAATGTTTCTTGCCATTATTAAGTAGATTTACTTTATTTATCAAGCTTTACACTAGCTAGTTTCTATTTAATAATTTTATTATAGAGATTTAAATATCACAGTCTTGTTTTCATATACAGGGGATGTTTTACTCAATTTTTATTTTAAATTTACTAAAGAAGTTTATCAGAGAATATCCATTCATTTGTTTTATGAATGTTATATTAATAGTAACTACAAATATTTTATATTCATCGAGAAGTAAATATTCTTGCATTTAATTTACAATTTTAAAAGTCCACTAGTAGATATTTTTAGCATTTAATATTTTGTTATGTGTGCATTGTGCCTTGCCTAGAATTTTATATGCATTTAAATTTATAATATTTTCTACAGTAGTTATTTGACACATAGTTTGCTTTGTTGGTTCAAACATTGTATATACGTTTTGTATTTTATAAATTTCTTGGAAAAAAAACTTAGTTAGTTTAAGCGAAGTATATATCTTGCTATTAGTTAGAATTTGTTAGCCTCAAGAGTTAGGCTTAGTTTATAATTTTTGAATATGCCTTATGGAGTCGAGAAAATCATCCATTCTTATTGTATTGTATTTCCATGATTTGATAGTGCTTGTCCCCAAAAAAGAGGGTATTGTATTGTATTTTTCAGTGATGATGATCACATTTATAAGCGTTAGAAATCCCATGAGAGGATTGTGCTTTTCTGGTGGGTGTTCCTGTTCCCAGATGTACTGTAGATGAATTCCAGACATCGTCATTTTGCCTCGAAGTTAGGTATTTTTGGAAGACACCATATTCTTTTCCAGCTCTGAGGAGCCTATTAACTTTATATTTTTTGCCTATCATTCATGATGACTTAATGCTAATTCCACCACAGTAGGTGATGTTGCATTTGTTTTAGATTTGTGATGACAAAATATGCTTGTTTGAGGAAATGTATTTCTTCAGGTAGTTGTAACTAATTTATGGCTCGTAGTTATATCAATGTTTGAATTGTGTTGCTATGATAGTTTTATCAAGCACAATATAACCAACAATAAGTTACATTTATTTTAAAGTATATTAAATATGAATATGGTATAAGTGGCAATTCACACATAATAATTTAATTTTTTCATCCAGAATTTCGCCGCTGGATTTGTAAGTCTGTTACATCATTATCTTTACAACATTGAGGGAATAATTTTATGTGGACTAAAGTTATTTAAAAAAAAGTATAACTGATCTCTGACGAATGATTGTCCCATACACTTAAATTAGTTTAATTTTAATATTAGCTTAATCTGATTTAAACCTATATTTAGCTGTGATATTAGTTATATCCGTGAAACTAGTGATGATATTTTTAAAAAGTATTGTTGAATATGCTTACTCCAACTTAGCGTTTGTTATGTTGAGGAGTATAAAATTAAGCTTAGAGTTTTTAATATAAACATAGTTCTGTGTGTTATTCTGATTAGTAGATGACACAATAATGTTATTAATTAGTCCAAATAATTATATAAAATCTTAGTGCAGTATTGGCACTGTTTGTATTCTACCATATTTATAAACATGTCTTCTCATTATTAATAAATCAAATTATTATTATTTCAAACGTTTTGTTTGTTTGTTTTACTTTTATATGAAAATATATTATTGTCTTGGGTTCCAAGTTTACAAGGTCTTAAATTTTAAAATTAAAGAATCTTCAATTCTGAAATTTACAAGTAGATTCTAAGTTAATTAAATACAATTGATACTGTCTTGAAAATTAAAAAAAAGCTATGTTAAAATAAATGATTCTCATATGGAATTACAAATACAGATAATTGCATTATAGCAGATACATACTTAAATACTTAGTTAAAAGTTGTTTTTTTTAAAAAAAAATTATCAGTATATCTTTCAGACTAAAGATTATGCAATATCAAATTAACAATATTAGTACTTCAGAAGAATATTTTAATTAATATTATTTTAAAAGCTGCACATTATCTTATATTCACTGCACATCATCTATCATCATCTTAAATCTTATATATTTAAAGAATTCTAATTCATTTGCATTTGAGGTCTTTAGTGGTTGTCTATGAGTATGGAAAGGCATTAAAAGTACTCTTGCTCTTTTCTTTGCTCAAGTAATATTTTAGATAATAGGCTATTATTAGTTTAAATTTAAATTGATTCACTAAATTTTGTGAATTAATATTCGTTTTGTTTATTATTTTAAGATTGAACATATTATAATTATTTTATGGTCGACTAAGATGTCATTTATTTATTTATTAATCACAGTAATTCTTTATTAGGCAACTTAACTTAAACTGTAATTTTGCACAAGAGTTTTAGTTTTAAAATCCCTGAGGTTATTTACTCTTGTTGTTTTAGTAAATATAATACTGTAAGATAATCTTATAAAGTAAAGCATCATAGGTCTTATTCAGAGAGTGTATGATTTATTGGTAAGACTAATATGGTAAGCATTGAGTAGTGATTTAGAGAATCTTTTGTATGGTTTATTAAAAGATCAATATGTGATAGTAGTTATAGTTTATCAGTATTGGATTTGACCTTTATTTGATTATACATCTCTGGATCATCATCTCTTTTCTTTAAATTTATTGTAACCCCACTGAGCCGAGTCGTTTAGAGTCTCTAATTTATATTTTATTTCATTTCATTTCAATTTTATTCCATTTCTTTTCATGTCATTTCTTTCTATCATCTCATTTTATTTTTCTCTCTCCTCTATTCCATCTTCTTCTTATATCTCTCTTTCTCATTTCTTTCTATCATCTCGTTAAATTTCTCTTTCTCCTTTATTCCATCTTCTTATATCTCTCTTTCATATATTTCCCACCATCTCATTTCTTCTCTCTCTCTCTCTCTCTCTCCATTACATATATCATTTCTATTACCTTTCCTTATTTCTTTTCTTCCTCAATTCTTTTCTTTTCCATCATTTATTTATCTTTACCATTATCATTATTTCTTTTTCTCCCCCCTCTCTCATTTCTTTATTAGCATTATCTCTTTCTTTTTTCTTTGTCTCACACACCCCTCATTCTAGTATGTTACAATTAACATTTCCTCTTATTCTATCTTTTTTCTCTCTTTCTTTTTCACACCCCTCTCTTATTTTCATTATTAGCATACTCTCCTTTCTTTTCTCTCTTTCTCTATCTCTTATTCTATCAGGTTACAATTGGCCACTCTCATTTCATTTTCATCATTTATCTTTATCATTATCTCTTCTTTATTCTATTTTCTTCTTATCTCTCCCTCTCTCTAATTTATTAGGTTACAATATATATATATATATAGGTTACAATATATATATTCATGCATACAAAAAAGAGACTGCGCCCATATTAATATTCGTTAAAGACTAAAACACTTCTACATATTAATCAAAAAGTATAGTTAGTGCAAAAAATAATTATTTACCTATATACCAATTAAACACAGATATGAAACATCCATATAACCAATTCTTTACACAAAAAATATTATGTAAGAAAAAATTTCCTGTATAAAAAAAGCCTCTTACATATAAATATTTTAAGAGACCAGATAACCTAAATATATAATAGTCCCAATGTTTAAATCCAATCCCGGTAGGTATAAGGTCTTGAAATTAAAAAATAAAAATAAAAAAAAACTCCTATTGTTTTCTCTCTCTTGTAGAACAAAAAACACTCCTGTAGAATTACTACTCTTAAATCATCAATTGAATGATTTGGTAAATTAAGGTGTTTTGAAAATGGTCTATCTTCATTCTTATGCAAAATATCGAATCTATTTTTAGTCATTCTAACATGTAAACTATTTGCTGACTCACTTATATACTGGTTTAAACATCTACTACACTCTATCAGATATATTAAATTTACACTTTGACTTATAACACAATTATGGATATACCATTTAAAATTATGATTCCTAGTACTTACTAAGGACCACATTGGTCACAAAAATATGTTTACATGTAAAACATATTTTATCCTCACATGGATAACATCTTTTTCCTGTACAGAACTACTAATAATATTTGTTTTGATAAGTATACCTCTCAGTGACCTATATTTTTGATATACAACCTTGGGTGGATTTAAAAAATAGCTTTCAAATAATCTGTACATTATAATATGTTAAAATGTTTCACTAATATCCGGTTAATCTCTATTAAAAGTAAGAACCAATGCTGGAACATCTAATTGTTTTTTTTTACACTTATTACATAAAATAAGTTTCTTTCCATCAACTAAAAAAACATCTCTTTACTATATTATCCAACAATGTCTTAGGATATCTCATATTGACCAATATATTATACAAAAGAATATTATTTTATTGAAGAAATTTTTCACTATTACAAATACTCCTTATTATTAAAAATTGACTATAGGGAAAATTAACATTTAAATGTTTAGGGTCGTTACTATAAAAATGTAGATAGTGGTTATAATCAGTAGGCTTTCTATACATAGTTGTAGTAATAACTCTATTAGTGTAAATAATTTCAACATCAAGAAAATAAGCAATTGATTTTGAAAAGTTCATTGTAAAATTAATATTTTTTTAAAAAATTATTTAATAAATATGGGATTTTTATGTAAAGGTTGGTTATATGGATGTTTAATATCTGTTTTTAATTGGTATTTAGGTGAATAATTAAATATTATAAATAATTATTATATTTTGCACAAACTATAATTTTTGATTAATATGTATAAGTATTTTAATTTTTAATGAATATTAATATAAGCACAATCTATTTTTTATATGTATGCATATATATATATATATATATGCATACATATAATACATGAAACAGAATATATATATAATATTCATATATATATATATTGTAAATATCGATAAGTCTATCTATATTTTAAAAATTATCATTTGTTATATAAAAAAAAAAACTCTTTGAGTTGATGTTTATACATGAAGTATTATTATTGTTTATGGTTATTAGGTATAGTTATTGTTTAAAGTTATTATTTTATTTATATGTTGATGGTACACCGTTATGAATATTTAATTATTATAAATAAATAAAGACATATAAATTGTTGATTATATAAAAAAAAAAATTATTTTATTTGCAGTGATTATTAAAAAAATGCAATATTATTATTTATGTATATTTTAAAGCTGTCAAATAAATTTTCAATTTAATATTTTTTTATATATATGCTTGATATTTTATTTTTTTAATGTTAATTGTTTTAAAAGAAAACATGTGTAACAAGGGTTTTCAAAACAGCATTTGCTAGCACGTGGAGCAAGAACAAAAAGAAGCCATTATTATTATTAGTAGGATGGTGATTAAAAAAACAAAAGGATAAAATTTTGTTGTACTTTGTTTCTTTGAAATTACCATTATTCAGAATATTGGAGTAAGATAGATTTCTATGGTAAATACATAAATCATGACAGGCTAATAGAGATATATCGCAGCCAAGAGGCTGCACCATTTTCTTTCATTTATTCCAAGGCAGTTTAAAAAGAAAAACTAGGCAAATTTCAATATATGTATTTCATCGCATCTGAAGCCGAAATTTGACATAGCTATCTGGAATCTATAATGGTCAATCTAATAATAATCTGGAGGTAACTAGAATTAATATATTGGATTTAACATTTCAATTTATTTATTTATTTTTCAAGGAAAGAAATTTTAGAAGGATCAAAATATACATACATCCAAGAATTGACAATTTTCTCTAACGTGATAGTTTCTTCACTTTAACTAGAATGCATTCTAATATTAAGCAGATAAAGAAATAAAACAATGGAATAAGTTGACTTTTGAAGGAAAATAGACGTGTGAACTTTGAAAGGTAGTAAAAAAAAACTTTATTAATATATATGTTTATATATATACTTTTGAGATCGATATTCATTTTTTTTTTACTTTTATTTTTCATTATAAAAATATAACGTTTTATAAATATTCAATTCAAGCGTCTTGTTTTCTAACAGCAATAAACGTTTAACAGGTGTCAAAATTAACACTTAAGTAATTTAAAATCTTAAAGTATGGCTTATAAGTTTAGGTTGTATATGAGTTGCTATGTATATTTTAATAAGTAAATTTATATTCGCAAATGTTTATTATAAAAATTGTTTTATTATTAATTTATTTTTTTTATTTATTTTTTTTTAACTTTATATAATGATTAATATGCATACCAAAACAATAATTTATATGTATTTGATGTATATAATATTTTATTATTATTATTTTAAATATCTGAAAAATATAAATATGGATTTGTATTTATATTAATACCTACTTGTTAAGCACAGATATGTCTTTATTTATTTAATATATATACTTATTGCAAGTATATATGTATATTTATTATTTGGGTTTGTATTTAAAACATTGATATTACCTAAAATTAAACCATAATATAAAAATAAAGGATGTACTATTTGTTTTATAAGTAATGCCTTTGTAATTTATTTGAAAGTGTATTAATATTTTATTATTATTTTTCTTTTAGTGTCAAAGTCATTATGAAATTAATTGAATTCACAATTTAATAGAGGATAACTACGTATTTCACTTATTATTTAGTCTTTAAGTTACTTACACATATTATTATTCATTGATATGTTTAGATATACATAAATTTACATAATAGATGTGTATATTGGATTTAATAGAATTCCCTTTGTTTCTGATATATATATTTGATTAGTTAGTTATATCAATCTTGAAAATAAATTATAAGGATAGATCTCATTGCTCTATATGATTTTAAATTTATTTCATGTATAGCTAGTTGGAAGGGCATATAAACAATTTATTTAAATATAACTGGGATAATTTTGTCTTTCTTCATTTAAATTATACAATTTATTATATTAGGCTTTCTCAACAATTGGATTCATTTAGATTATATATATTCCATTACGTTTATCATCCAATGTTTGAAGCATTATTTTCTTTTCATATATTGATGTTCCATTACATTTGAGATATAATATGTCTATATGATATATTGTCCATTACATTTGGCACCATAAACTGTTGGTCCCAGTTAACTGATGATTGTATAATGGAGTAAAAGTATGTTCCATTACATTTGGATGCCATAACGTAGTCAGCATAATATGTTTGTTTAATTATTCATTACATTTGGTGTATCAAAGTTAGGGGCTTGGTTAACTAATAATTATTGTTACAAAAGTTCATATGTTTATTTTCATTTGAGATCATATATAAAGATACATTCCATTATATTTGGCTTTCCCAATGTTTGGGGCCTTCTTTCTTCAATTTAAATGGAATGCAGCAAGTACGTTCCATTACATTTGGCGCAACAACTAGGGCTCGAAATAAGCTAATTAGGGCTTGAAATACCACACATACCTGAGAGATGTGTAGTATATATATTGATGTGAGATGTATAGTTTAAAGAAAGAGAAGCATTTTGTGTGTTTAATTTTTTTTATATAAATGGAAATATTTTGGCCTTATGTTTAGATGGTGATTGTTACTGTTATTGTATTTTTTTAATGATGAAAGATAAATATAGTCATGAAGCAGTTTAATTTCAATTTAAAAATTATATTGATGGTGTTAAATTATAGCGTAATAATTTTGTCCATATTTGGAAAGTTTATGTTGTAGAAAATCTATAATTTTGAGGGTTAGATTGGATATTTGATTGTTGGAGTTTGGTTGGTTCTGTTGCAAGTATTGATGTTGGATGGGGAATTTTTGTCATTGTCTTGAGGATGTGATGCATTCATGTCACTTGTGATTGATTGATCTCATTTATTGCTCCAACCCAAATTTTGATGTTTATTATTATTTATCATGAAGCAGTTAACAGTAGTCCTGCCATGATTTTACCTCTAAAACTGCAGAGAGAGTAAGGTATAATTATTTTGATATATGTATAATATTTGCCTCTATGTCTCCCAAAGATGAGCAAGGAAATATTTTATAAATAATAGCCCCTAAGACTTGGATGTAAGCAGGGCAGTGTAATAGTGATTTCAGAAAATTATTATGGGTTGTAGTAGCTTGGATAGAATGAAATGTGATAATCATCTAAGTGTTCATGAAACATTGTATGCTTTAGGAGTAATGATTGAATTCTTTTATCTATATCAAAGTTGTGAAGTGCTAATCAATCTTTTGGCTGTCAGTATCTGTCGGATCTTTGGAAGAATAGATAAGTATATAACTTAAATATATAACACCAAACTTAAGGGCTTGGTTAATTGATTATTGTTGGTAACAAATAATCTATTACATTGATTATCAATTAGGGTTTGAAAACAAACATATCAATGTTATATTTTCCATTATAAGTGACTTTTAAACATGAAGTTCAATTAGTGAATGTTTGTTGATAATAAATTGCATTAGTACAATTTTAGTAAAATAGTGTTTTGGGCACAAAAGCTAATAATTAGTGAAGTTGATTTTTTTTTTTTTGTATATAAAATGGTGTTAAGTTTTAAGGTCCAGAAAATTTATAGGTATCAGTTTAATAATTTTATGCTTAACTACCTACCATTATTTTGAGTGAGAAAGTTATCTCACAATATTATTGAATTAGTTATTTTTAAGGCATGTGAACATTTTATTATATTTTAAATATTATGAGGTTATATTAAATTTGATATGAAATTTCCACATTTCAATATTATATGAGTGTAGAATATTTATTATCATTACATATAAATAAATGTTAGTTAGTGATCTCAGTTGTTACTTTTTCTCTCTCTCTCTCTCTCTCTCTATATATATATATATATATATATATATATATATATATTTAGAGGAATTTATTATTGTTATAGTGATAGAAGAGACTTTTTATAAGCCAATAAGTTTATGAGTTCAAACAACTGAAATTTAGATTGTCGGATAGCTACTATGAATAATAAAATTAAAAGGCTTGTATTTTGCTTAGTTGAGTAATTGCTTGTTGGGATGATGATTGGAGATGGTGAGCCCTTGATCTGTGGTAATTACTACATAGAAATAATATATATATATATTAGATATTTTTTTTGTATAATATTGCAGTTCTAATAATAATGGATAACAATAGTAATAAAATGCCAGTTAGTGGTGATTTTGATTTAAGAGATTTTATGGAAAAATTTAGAGGGAGACTAGAGTCTAGATATGATGAACTAGAATCTAGATTAAAAACAAACTCTGATGAACTTAGAGCTGAGATGAAAACCAACTTAAAAACAAATTCTGATGAACTTTCCCAGAAACTAGAGACTAGTTTAAAAACTAACTCTGATGAACTAAAAGAGGAACTTAGAACTGAGATGAAAGTCAATTCTAATAAACTTTCTAGGGAATTAAAAGATGAATTAAAAGCTCTGGTAGATAATAGTGTTAGGAGAGTAGAAATAAAATTTGAGGAAAAAATGGAAGAATATAAAGAACCTTTAGATGTGACAAGTGAAAATATTAATGAAAATAAAGAGTATGTTAAAATAGTTGATAGATCCTTAGAAATAAAATTAAATTCACAAAAGCAATCAGAAAAAGTACAATTAAGTTGTGAAAGATTAAAGGACGCTGTTCAGAATTTAGAAATTGGACAGTTAGGTTTTCAATGGTTAGACAATAGTGCTCTAGAGTTAAGAGAAATAATAATGCATTATAATAAAATGAATGAAAGTGTTCAAACTTTAGAAGTTGAATTAAGTTCACCAGAAAAGATTAAAATTAACTCTCAAAAATCACTAGAAAGAACAGAATGTGTTTATCAAAGTCAATATAAAGAACAGTATCATAGTAATTTTGTGTGGTACAGAGAAAGCATATTTATATATATATTAGAAAATAAGTATTTGAATGAGAATTTGTACCATTGTTGTAATAGAAATGACTTATTTTATAAGTATCCCAGCAGGACAAAGTTGGTAAGATATATCTTATTGAAATTTGAGAGGAATAAGAAGGTAAAGAAACCTAAAGAGAATTTTCTTTATGAAAATTGTAATAGAAGAATGAAAGTAGGCAAAGCAAAAGTTAAACTTAAAGTTGTAGAAGAAATGATAAATAATATTGATTTTCTTAGAGAGAATCTTGACAAGGAAAGAGATGTAGGGAAAGCAAAGGTAAAATTTAAAAAAAATGAGTAAAAAGATATTTGATTTGAATCTTGGTAAAAAGAGGATTGATGAGAAAAAGAAATTGGCAAAGCCAAAATTAAACTTAAAATAAGAAGTGAGGATATGATTAATAAAAATTTTCTTCGAGAAAATATAGCTAAGGAAAGAGATTTAAGTAAACCTAAAGTTAAACTGAAAAGAATTAATATAGAACAGGATAATATTAATGGTGTAAAACAAAATGATTTTCAAGAACTCTTTAATTGTAGAAGTTGTATCACATCAATCTGATTTGCAATTTTTAAAGGATTATTTGGAAAATTTGAATGAATACCATTCAAAATTGCCCAGAGAATTGTTTTTAATTGCACGTAGAACAAGTGAAGTAAAATAAAAACTTACTCAAATCGATGATGTTTATCAAGATAGTCAAAGGAAAAGTAATAGATTATCTGATAAAATAGCAACTGTTATTGATAAAGTTAAAAATGGTGTTAATGCTTATGATCAAGTTACTATTTATGTAAAGGATATAGATGCAGAATCTAAGGAGTTCATAGCAAAATCTTTAGATACTTATCTCAAAATTATTCAAAAGCAATTGAATTATACCAAAATGTTATATGAAAATCTTGTAAATCAAAGCAAACTTCTTCACGAAGTTCAACATACTGGAAATTCTTTACAAGAAGAATTAAAAAAGGCACTTTTGATTATTATTATTTTATTTTTTTTTAAAGAAAACTTGGACAAATATCTAGATGATCTGAAAGATAGATATAAATAAATGAATATGGTTATTAATAAGAAAAATAATATTCTTTAAACCATGTTAGTCCTTAGAAAGATTACAATTTTGAGAAGTTTTTCGATATCTCATAATTCATTAGTTATCTGCAAAGACATTTTTTTTTTGGTGGATTAGAGGGTATTGTAAATATCGATAAGTCTATCTATATTTTAAAAATTATCATTTGTTATATAAAAAAAAACTCTTTGAGTTGATGTTTATACATGAAGTATTATTATTGTTTATGGTTATTAGGTATAGTTATTGTTTGAAGTTATTATTTTATTTATATGTTGATGGTACACCGTTATGAATATTTAATTATTATAAATAAATAAAGACATATAAATTGTTGATTATATAAAAAAAAATTATTTTATTTGCAGTGATTATTAAAAAAATGCAATATTATTATTTATGTATATTTTAAAGCTGTCAAATGAATTTTCAATTTAATATTTTTTTATATATATGCTTGATATTTTATTTTTTTAATGTTAATTGTTTTAAAAGAAAACATGTGTAACAAGGGTTTTCAAAACAGCATTTGCTAGCACGTGGAGCAAGAACAAAAAGAAGCCATTATTATTATTAGTAGGATGGTGATTAAAAAAACAAAAGGATAATATTTTGTTGTACTTTGTTTCTTTGAAATTACCATTCTTCAGAATATTGGAATAAGATAGATTTCTATGGTAAATACATAAATCATGACAGGCTAATAGAGATATATCGCAGCCAAGAGGCTGCACCATTTTCTTTCATTTATTCCAAGGCAGTTTAAAAAGAAAAACTAGGCAAATTTCAATATATGTATTTCATCGCGTCTGAAGCCGAAATTTGACATAGCTATCTGGAATCTATAATGGTCAATCTAATAATAATCTGGAGGTAACTAGAATTAATATATTGGATTTAACATTTCAATTTATTTATTTATTTTTCAAGGAAAGAAATTTTAGAAGGATAAAAATATACATACATCCAAGAATTGACAATTTTCTCTAACATGATAGTTTCTTCACTTTAACTAGAATGCATTCTAATATTAAGTGGATAAAGAAATAAAACAATGGAATAAGTTGACTTTTGAAGGAAAATAGACGTGTAAACTTTGAACGGTAGTAAAAAAAAAACTTTATTAATATATATGTTTATATATATACTTTTGAGATCGATATTCATTTTTTTTTTTACTTTTATTTTTCATTATAAAAATATAACGTTTTATAAATATTCAATTCAAGCGTCTTGTTTTCTAACAGCAATAAACGTTTAACAGGTGTTAAAATTAACACTTAAGTAATTTAAAATCTTAAAGTATGGCTTATAAGTTTAGGTTGTATATGAGTTGTTATGTATATTTTAATAAGTAAATTTATATTCGCAAATGTTTATTATAAAAATTGTTTTATTATTAATTTATTTATTTATTTTTTTTTAACTTTATATAATGATTCTTATGCATACCAAAACAATAATTTATATGTATTTGCTGTATATAATATTTTATTATTATTATTTTAAATATCTGAAAAATATAAATATGGATTTGTATTTATATTAATACCTACTTGTTAAGCACAGATATGTCTTTATTTATTTAATATATATACTTATTGCAAGTATATATGTATATTTATTATTTGGGTTTGTATTTAAAACATTGATATTACCTAAAATTAAACCATAATATAAAAATAAAGGATGTACTATCTGTTTTATAAGTAATGCCTTTGTAATTTATTTGAAAGTGTATTAATATTTTATTATTATTTTTCTTTTAGTGCCAAAGTCATTATGAAGTTAATTGAATTCACAATTTAATAGAGGATAACTACGTATTTCACTTATTATTTAGTCTTTAAGTTACTTACACATATTATTATTCATTGATATGTTTAGATATACATAAATTTACATAATAGATGTGTATATTGGATTTAATAGAATTACCTTTGTTTGAAAATTTTGTTTCTGATATATATATTTGATTAGTTAGTTATATCAATTCTGAAAATAAATTATAAGGATAGATCTCATTGCTCTATATGATTTTAAATTTATTTCATGTATAGCTAGTTGGAAGGGCATATAAACAATTTATTTAAATATAACTGGGATAATTTTGTCTTTCTTCATTTAAATTATACAATTTATTATATTAGGCTTTCTCAACAATTGGATTCATTTAGATTATATATATTCCATTACGTTTATCATCCAATGTTTGAAGCATTATTTTCTTTTCATATATTGATGTTCCATTACATTTGAGATATAATATGTCTATATGATATATTGTCCATTACATTTGTCACCATAAACTGTTGGTCCCAGTTAACTGATGATTGTATAATGGAGTAAAAGTATGTTCCATTACATTTGGACGCCATAACGTAGTCAGCATAATATGTTTGTTTAATTATTTATTACATTTGGTGTATCAAAGTTAGGGGCTTGGTTAACTAATAATTATTGTTACAAAAGTTCATATGTTTATTTTCATTTGAGATCATATATAAAGATACATTCCATTATATTTGGCTTTCCCAATGTTTGGGGCCTTCTTTCTTCAATTTAAATGGAATGCAGCAAGTACGTTCCATTACAATATATATATATATATATATATATATTACCCCAAAAACCAAAATCCAACAAGAACAGCATAAATATAATATTAAAAAACTACCAAAGGTGTATATATATATATAATTTTGGATTTTTTATTTATTTATTATTTCAGTTTAAATACAATTTAACCTTGATTAGAAGAAAATATAGTTTTTTTGTTTAATATGTATAAGTATTTTAGTTTTTAACAAATATTAATAAAAGCACAATCTATTTTTTGTATGTATTCATATATATATAAACATACACCTGGGTCTCTTTTTATGCGGACTTATTTAACATGATTCACCAGAAGTCGAACTCCGATAATGCGCTATTACTTTAAATAATAAATATTGTGCACTTACGTTATATTGAAAGTAATACCACATTATTGGAATTAGACTTTCATCTTAGTAATTTCAATATTTTCATTGTGCTTTATAATAATAAGATTTTATGCAATAATGAAATTAAAATCATGATTTCCTTATTTTATGTATACACACATTAAATTTTACAAGATTATAATATAATTTTGTTCAAACATTGTGTGTGTTAATTTTTCATTTTAAATCACATTCTCTTTTTGCTTTCTAAAAAAGAATGTAATCAAATATTAATCATTTATTGTCTGCAAGTTTATTTTTAAAAGGTGATTAATAGCAGTGGGCACAATTAAATTTGACAATTAAAAATTAAAATCTTATTTTTTATTGTAATTAACAATTTAAAAATTACTTATGACGACTTGAAATTAATGTGATGTAAAACGAAATTTGATTTTTAAACGGAATTGAAAATTAAAAAATTAAAGACAAAAATAAGAATTTAATTTTTAGTTGTTAGTTTTAATTAAAATTTTCCCAGAAGTGGTGAATAAATGTTTTTTATTATCATAAGTCTAAGTTCATAAACAATTAATAAAATCATTGTCTCAAAGATTAATTACTAATTACATTGTCAACAGAAAACCATTAACACAACATGAGAGTGAACTTGGCAATAGTGGTATTTCCTCTTGTGAGAATCTGATTTTTTACCAGTTTGCAAACGAACGTGTTTTTCGGCAAATAGCGATAATAATTAAAATGTGTATAAAAATGTAAATTACTGTCCTATAAATTATGCATAAAAATATATTATTTTGAATAAAATTAAATATTATAGCTAAAAAAAGTTTGTCTTGTATCAATTTTTTTTCAAATTTGAAATTTTTTATTAGTCATATTTTATTTCCTTATATTTTTTTTGTGCGAATTTTAAAGTAATTTTACATAGAGGCGCTGCTTTTATGCGAATTTTGAAAAATCACAGACTGTATCCCCCCTTTTTCAATGTAAGTTATGTCTATTTTTGCGCAATTTTGTTTGCGTGTGTTTTTTGTGGAACCTATCTATCGTGTAAAACAAGACCCAGGTGTATTTAATTTGGGATTTTTTATTTATTTATTATTTCAATTTAAATACAATTTAACCTTGATTAGGAGAAAATATATTTTTTTTTGTTTGTTTTAAGTATGCATTGGAATAATTTTGTGATTGGTTGGTTAGATATCTTCTGTTAGATTTTGTGACCAATCAGGTTTTTTTTGTTAAATTTGTAGACTTTTATGAAATCTGTAATTTTTTAATGTCACCAATTTTCTCTCTCTCTGTGTGTATATATATATATATATATATATATTCATTCTGATGAACACCAGTCCTCTGGTTGAAATATTATATTATTACTTGGTTTATAAGCCTTTTTTGTTTTGTTTGGTTTTTAGACTGGTTTCTGCTACTGACTTTGGCAGTGAGTTCCAAAATATTCAAGCAATAGTTTAAAAATACTAGGACAAGCCCAGCACATTATCTAATAGATAACTATTAAGTAAATAATCTGAAAATTTAGACATCCATATGTCTTCCAATCCAGCTAAGGGACTGAACTAAGTTCAAATACATCATATATTAATACTTTAACAATATAAAATCACCAAAGCCAAAAAGCAAAAAAATAAAATTACAATAAAATTAAGTCAGATGTCACATGCCCAGGAGTATCTGAACTTAGTTCAGTCCCATATAGTTACATCAGTTAGATAGCTGGATTGGAAGACATATGAAAGACTGAAATTTTCAGATTTCTACATAATGGTTATCCACTACATAATGTGCTGGCTTTGTCTTAGTTTTTTTAATCTAATGTTTAAATATCCTGGCACCATACTGATGAAACCAGTAGCAGAAAATGGTCTGGGGTTGAGAATATTCTGCAAAGCTTGTTAAGAGCTTATTTGTGAGTTCATTATAAAACATTTGTAATACAAGCTTGTTTAAATTACATCATGTGACATCTGACTTGTCTTATTTCTAATATATATATATATATAGGAATAATGACGATGATGAAATATTACCTCTTGGCATAATATTAAAAACAATGAAACCTGATAAAGGTTTTGAATATTGCCATCAGATTTAAACCATGTTTAAGTTAATTTACATTTGTAACACTTAACATTTGGAGCACAAAAATTGTTTGACAATTTTGCTTTGGCATGCAATTCATTCTAAGTATTATGGTATTTAAGTTTTAGCTTGTTTTGCTTAAATTTGAATAAAAAGTGCACGCACACATGCATGCTTACGCACATATATTGGTCAATTGCTGCTTTTATCTAGCCGCTATCTTTGTTGCGGTTTTTAAAAGTCTATCAGTTATTTTCATATTAATTTCATTCAAATCTGAATCATGTTCAAAATCTACTAATACTTGAAACGTATTTGTAAGTTCTAATTTAAATTCATTAGAATGTTTCTGAAGATTAGGAATATCAACTGTAAATATTGTTTTTTTTAATAATCTTGAAATATGTATTTTCTGTTAGTCAAAATATAATACAATTCTGCTGTACCTTCATTTGAATGCTTCCATGCCCATTTCCTTTTAACATTTTTCTCAAAAAAAAACTCATAATATAAAGTTCTTTTTTCTGCCATCTCCACAAGTCTATGTCCTCTCTAATTTCTAGTACCATTTCCAAAATTATATACGGCACTTTCATCTTTCACTTGTTTACCAATTCTAGTACTAAATTCTCCCATAACAATTTTAAAATGTTGGTTCCTCTGATCAAATGCATTTTTGTATATCCATATAAAAATCTTCTATTACTTCATCACTATGAGAACTAGTTGGGGCATTTAGTATTTGCTAAAAGCAATCTTGCTACTCATCCAATACACCATCAATATCCACAATGTTGTTCTTCCACTTTTTATTTATAATGAATACTACTCCACTTGTATTTCCAATATTTGTGCCTTTATTATAGAGTACATGTCCACTTTTTAAATCAAATATCATTTTACCTTTTCTTCTAATTTCATAAAGTTCTTAATGTCCCATTTAATATAAGACAGTTCTTCCTCTAATTCCTGCAATCTTCCTGCACTTGAACGTGACCTGCTGTTGTAAGTAAGAAAAATAAAAAAAAGGAATATGAAGATATACACTAATGATGTCTTAAAAAGGATTTAATATCTTAATTTTGTAAAATAGTGTGAAAGAGTTGAAAATGATATAAGAAAGTATATTGTTGAACTAGCAATGAAAGCTGCAGAAGAAAATAAAAGTTGACTCAATTTGTCCACATCACAGATATACAATCACAGATGATTTGAATTTAAATATGACATTTGCACAACATAAATAAGATTATTATCAGAAAACAATATTATTCTCTTGATATGATTTCTTTAAGAAAATTTATTTGTTTTATTATTATTATTATTATTATTATTATTATTATTATTATTATTATTATTATTATTATTATTATTATTATTATTATTATTATTATTATTATTATTATTATTATTATTATTATTATTATTATTATTATTATTATTATTATTATTATTATTATTATTATTATTATTATTATTATTATTATTATTATTATTATTATTATTATTATTATTATTATTATTATTATTATTATTATTATTATTATTATTATTATTATTATTATTATTATTATTATTATTATTATTATTATTATTATTATTATTATTATTATTATTATTATTATTATTATTATTATTATTATTATTATTATTATTATTATTATTATTATTATTATGGTTATGGTCATAGAATAACTATAAGATATTTACACAGAATTTTAGTATTATTGGTTGCCACATATTATCTGATTATAAGATCATGCCACATATTTATAAGATGCCATGTGAAGAATAAGATAAAAATATATCATATTATTTATTATTAATATTCATGATTAGTGTTATAATGGGAAAATAGATAAAATTAACTTATACATTGAAAATTATTATTATTATTACTTATTTCTTATTAGTATTAGTCAGATGTAGTTGAGAATGATATTAAATCCTTTATCATGCTTAATTACAGAGATTATAGTTGCCTAGAATTATTTTAAAAGAACCTGATATTATTTGAGTTAGATTATTTAAATAAGGAAATGAAGATTATTTTATTGGGATAATTTTAATTAATTAATTATTATTGAAGATGTGAGAATGCTATAGATTTATTGCTTGAGATAATAGGAGGATGGATATTATTTTTATGCCATTGAGGTAATATCCTGTGAGTTATTGTCTCAATGTACACCTGGGTCTCATTTTATGCAGATTATTTTAATGTGATTTTGAAATTATGTGATTCATGTTTCTTCTTACTATTTCACTATATTTATTAGATATCAAGAAATTTCAATTATTAATAACTTTTTTAGACTTGAAATACTTTTTTTTTCAAAAATATAACAATATATTAGCAGCTAACGTGAATATGGCCTGAAGCTTTATTTAGAACTTTGCTTCTATGTAAATAACCTATGTTTAATAATGACTAAATAATAATAGATTTATACTTGCATATAAAAATATTGCAATAAATTTTCAAAAATTTTAAACTTTTAAACTGTATTTTGTTAGGTATAACAGAAATAAATAATGAAATAACAAAGATTTTATTGGTTTTATGAACTGAAAATAATATTTTTAATGATAACATATAATATATTTGTTTTGATTGTGATCCTCATTTTTTAAATATAGAAACAAAATGTGAATATTTAAAATTTATTTCAGAAGTTAAAATCAGTTGTCAACAGAAAACCCTTAACACAGCACAAGAATGAAATTGGAACTAGTTGTGTAAATGGGATGGAGCAGAATATGGTAAAAATTAGAGTGGGAATAAAAAATAAAGTGGCTAACAAGATTCTCTGGGCATAATTGCTGAGAGATTCTTGACTTGGTTCCAGACGAAGCTACATCCCATCAATCAAAGAATCTGATAACTTACCAGCTTATACATGAACTGCACATTCAAAAATAGAGTAATGATTAAAATAAGCAAGAAAAAATGACAAATTAAATACAGTAGTTAATAAAAAAAGGTGAAAAAAGTTTGACTTGTACCAATTTTTTTTAAATATTTGATATTATTTATTAGTCATACTTTATTTCCTTATTTTTAATGTGAATTTTAAAGTATTGGTCCTTGTTGCTTTGTTTTTATGTGAATTCTGAAATTACAGACCCTATCCCCCATTTTTGAAGGTAAGTTAAGTCTATTTTTGTGCAATTTTTTTAATGCTGTTTTTCTGTGGAACCTATTGTAACAGTCATAAGTAAAGGTTGATCAAATTATTAATAACTAGTATTATATGAAATCCGCTGAGGTGAGTACCAGTAATCAATAAAATATAACTCAGGTATACAGGTATAGGTTTTATCCACTTTCATTCCTTGGTTTGATGTTAAGTGGCATGTTGTCAAATGTCATGAATATGGTCTGTTATGGGCCGCCACTAGATTATTCTGAATCTGTGACATGGTTTATATCCAATTAACCTTCTGGTTGCTGTACCGTCAACTCCTTCTTGGTACTTTATTAATAATAAAATGAAGATTTTATTTTTGGTTTATACTTACTACAAAGACACTAATATTGTAAAACCGTAGAACCAAAGGGAAGCAATATTAGTATATAAATCAGCTTTCAGATTCCACATACAAATGTTAAATGGCTTGAATATTTTTGGTAAGATCACTATTTGTAAAGATTATATATAATTAGCTGATAGAATGCACCATCATCCTTAAAGGAAAGGTGGATGATAAGATGTATAATATAATAAATGTCATAGATAACTAAATATTGTTAAATCAATATTATTTATAGTCTTTAAATGTTTAAATACAGCTCATTAATTAAAAATGCGATGATGATGATTAATGATGATGATAACAGAACTAATGAGCTATTGGTAAGTTTAAATCATTATATTCTAGGACTAATCAAATTTATAAAACTACAACTTTTATAAAGAATGTATAATTAGTCATTAATTTTAGTATTATTTGGTTTGAGATCTAAAGGAAATCAATAATATTCAACCATTGATATAGATGAATAATCTGATTTAAATCATAAGACTAGCTACACTTAATAAAGATACGCTTTGTTTAATAAAATGAAACAATATTATTATTTATAATACCTACTAATATATATGCACTTTCCTCGTAAGATATGAAAATTACACAGAATAATAATAATATTAATTGATTATATAACAACTCTTGCATTAGTTCTAAGTTCTTTCCCCCTTTCAAATTTATTTATATATTGGTTTGACGTGTCAAGATTTGGGGTCAGAAAAAAAAAGTATTTTCAAGATGCTAAGATTATCTGTCAAGCTAATGTATCACAAGGATACTTTCTGAAAAATCCAGGGGGGACATAGAATGTAAAAATACAGAAAATTGCAAGATGAGTGTTTCTAGAAAAGAGATCTAAATCATTTTCTCCCTCCTCTTCCTATACAATGAACACTAGCGGAACTTGAAACAAAATAATCCAAAATTATAATATCACTCAATTATCTAAATTTAATGCTAATCAATGATATGCAGAAATACCTATTATGTATGTGCTGTTTTATCCTATACAACTAAACATTATTTAAAACAAAAATAGTCATTATATAGTTTAAAACTAAAATCATAATACCTACAAAAATTGTTTTTACATATTCAATATTTCACATTAACCATAAAATTATGAAACATATATACTTGATACATTCAAATATAATTTCAGTGAAGTCTCAAAGATAATATTATAAGAGATTTTTGTCAGAATCTTGATCTAGTAGGCTTCAAAGCCCCTTTAAACAAAAACATAATACTTCTATTGCTGTAAAAGTTATTGCTGCAAAGACTCAAATATAAAGAAAAAAGGATATATAAAAGTTTCATAGACACTGAATTTAAAAACAGGGTATGACTTCCAAAGGTTCAAACCCAGTTCAGAAAATAATGTTTATATTTCTGTAGGCTACTACTACTTCCTGCTTTACTGTCGTAATTTTCTTTCCTGAGAGGTGGATAATTCATTATTTATTGATGAGTGACTAATTGATAAGCATTGGTTTAGGGCAGATAGCGCAATTTTGGAAAACTAATTATACTTATGCTCTCCTTTTCTTTCCTTCTTCCCTTCGTCAAGCATGTGTGTGATGAATATATATAGTTGCTTTCACATTTATAAATTTTCGCTGAGTCTAAAAACGGTTGTTAACACAATTAATTGAATACAGATATTTAATATTTATCTTTTACATTTAATTCATTCTTCTTTAATGGTATGTTAGGTCGCTTTCTTTCTTCTATTAAAAACATCTATTTATCCAGTCAAGTAAAGTAGTAATATTATTTAGGTACTTTACATCTTTTCTTCTATGATGCAGCTTCTTCAGACATTTTAATACATAATCATATGATAATTTTTTTCAGCAAGTCATTTTTATATTTCAACATTAAATGATAGGCTTTTATAATCTCAATTAATCAAATAATTCTGTATATAGGGGGGGCGGCTTTATATCCACTTTTACCATCTAAATTCAACTGAGAGATCACTCAATACTTTGGATAAATTTGTTTTAATTAGATTCGAATTTATTTTCAACTATATTGTTTTTCAAACGAAATTAACTTTTTCCAGACACTTTTGTTTAAAAGTTAGACTTAATCTATTTTTCTTTAAAGTTTCTTTCTTTTAATGATCCAGTAAGACTGTAACTTTATTTCCTCTTTAGATCTTGATAATAATTTCAAAAATAAATTTAAAGTGACACCATTTTCATGTGCGTTCAATTTACAAAGACTGATATCTTATTAAAGACTTTCTCTTTCTTTAACTAAAAGTAATGAAAAGAAAACAACGAATGATTTAATACTTTTCAATAGATTAGAAAACAGAAAATGAAGGTGCAATGTTAATAACATCCTGGTATATCTTTTCTTCGGGAATCATTCACTAACTAACTCTAGAAACATTATACCTCATAATAGTAATTTATATAAACCAATTATTTAATTAAACTTGCAGAATTTTAAACCCCACCTATAATTAAAGAAAAGCAAAACAGCAGGATAGAATAAGACATGCAAAAATTAATCTGGCTGATGTAGTTAGTTTTAAAGAAAGTTAAAAGGGGGGGATATCAGAAACAAAACAAATAACAATTTGTACCTATGACATTGTTTATATGGGTGCATTTTAACTCTTGCTTTTAACAGAAAATTTTTAAATGATGTTTAATAGGTTTAATTCTATGTATTACCCTTTCATCAACACACACAAATAAAGCATGTAATTGTGGACCATTCTTTCTCTAAGCTTAAAGCTTTAGAAAATTTTGATCTGGAAGGGTTTGAACTTCTGGATGCCCTACAGCTTCTTTTATGATT
>JAQFVV010007853.1:0-54341 GCA_028023455.1 Epiperipatus broadwayi
CATATACAGAACAAATATAAAACTTTAAAATGTCATAACCTTCAAAGAAATCAATTTAAGAAATTTCTTGAGTTATACAAGGGTCCATATAAGATTTTTAGCAAAGTAGGAGAAAATGCTTTCGTGTTGACTACACCAGATGGTGAAAAAGGACGTACAATATATATATATATATATATATATATATATGTGTGTGTGTGTGTGTAAACCATTATACAATAACAAATATCCAGTAATGCCCACTGTTTAATAGTCTTTATCTCAATAATAGACTATTAAACAGAGGGCGTTACTGGATATATATAAACCATTATACAATTACAAATATCCAGTAATGGCCACTGTTTAATAGTCTATATCTCAATACCCACAAACGAGGGCGTTACTGGATATTTGTAATTATTATAATGGTTTACATATTTAGCATGATTATTTTAGTTAGTGTTAACAATAACATTATATATATATTGTGAGATCATTTATCGTTTTTTTCATGTGTGGTAGGATTGTATGGGATAGAATGGATAGCTGAAAGAAAGCTTGAAAGTCTGTGTTTAAATCTCCTATTTTTATATATGTAATATCCAGGCACTAGGCTCCTCACACTCTATAAAATTCTATGCTTTCAAGGTGGTTGCCAAACTTGTTATACTATGCCAAATCTCATGCATCCATCTTTATATGTGTTCTCTCAATATTGATATCTATATAGAAGAACCCTTGAAAATCCCAAACATAGTGCTATTTTTGTAGAGCACCAAAAGTGTACTGGTCATTCATTTGAAACTTTCTCTGCTTCTATTGCTTATATACAATGAAATGTAAGATGAAAGAGGCCTGGTATATATCTAATAACACCCACACTATAAACTGAAAGGAATTGTGTTTTCCCTTCCCAAGAAATGGAATTTTTAATTCATAATTTACCATCTCAGCCTCAGGGTGGCCTTTGAGCATTCCATCATCAGATTTTCAATTGGATGGATGGTTGAAGAGTTGGAGGGTGTAGTAGATTGGAGCCTGTCCATTAAAGTAGGAAGATTGTCTATCTTAATATATATCTGAGCACTTATAGTATATATGTGTGGGAGATGATAATCTGGACCAACTGATGATTGCTGGTTTAGCATGAAATACGTATATTGGGGATTATTTATTTTTTCAGCATATATGTGTGAGTGTATCAGTGATATTGATAAGTGAAGTGATGGAGTCATCTTAGAGTTTGTTATATACCTGTTACATTTTTAAAATATATGTTGCCAATATATATTCCATTTTTTCCATGGTAATCCTTTAGCTGTAATTATGAGGATATAGAAACTCCTTGAATGTGCTAAACCACTTTAAATTATAATTCACACTTTAGCTTCACTTTCAACTTTGTTTTAGTATATTTAAATCTATTACGTTCCTTTAAGGGAGCATTACATTTCTGTTATTATATATTAACCACTTTTATGATATATTTTGCTTACATTATCACTATAAAAAATTTATTTTAACAACAAGTGGCAATTAAACACACATCAATATTTTTAAAAAAAAATTATTTGGGTAATATTTGTTTAATGCTTAATAAAAATAATAAAGTAAGTAACAATTGCTTTAGTGATTATTTAAAGTAAAATTATTAAAATATCTTACAGATACATTTAAGAGAAAAAATAAAGTAGTCTTCATTAAAAAGAAACAATCACTTCAACAATTTTAAAAATCAGGTAATATACTATCATTAAAAAGCGCTAGTGAATATAGTATACTAAAAGAAAAGACAACTATTAAAAACAGCATATTCATTTAGAGTCATAAAAGGTAATATTTAAAATATATATTCACCTAATAATTTAATATTTTTATATGTTACAAATGGCATACATGCAAAGTTTAGTAAATTCCATTTTATGGATATATTGAAACAGTGAACACATTCATTTCAGGAATTGAAGGGATATGCTAAACAAGACTAAAAAAAAGTAATTAAATAAGTTAATATATTTTTATATATTAGTTAAATTCTCTATCTAAAGACATATTGAAATAGCTACACAAATACAGGGGTACAATAACCAGATTATCATTTATTACCCTATTTAACAGTATGTTTATTCTAGGATATTAATAGTTATGGTACATCAAAAACTATAATAATATTTTGTAATATTAAAATAGATTAACATTCACCATCAACAAAGTGAGAGAGAGAGAGAGAGAGAGAGAGAGAGAGAGAGAGAGAGAGAGAGAGAGAGAGAGAGAGAGAGAGAGAGAGAGAGAGAGAGAGAGAGAAAAAAGAGGACAGATTAATAACAAGTTCCATGATACGTACTGACTTTTCACATTATTAATTTGAAATGTTACTAAGTTGTTTTTAACCCCTTCTGCAGAAAATTTTTCTTTGCAAAAGACTTCAGTACCTTGATTAATGGTAACTATAACCTACAATAAATAAAATCAGTATAATATTTTATGAGAATTTTTGAGATTTTTTTCCATATGTCATAGCATCCATGGGGGGAGTAAACCAGCAACAGCCATCTGCAAACAACTGCTAGCTTGCAAGGTGGGCTGATCTCTCAGCCTACACAACACTTGACTTTATAATGAAAATGAAACATGTTTCTCCTATAAAAAATCAAAAACAGAAGTTTATAATATATACCATTTATTCTTCATTAGCTTTACCTGCCAGATTCAATGAAGATTTGTCATAATAATTGCTAGATCCAATACTGTCATATTCAAGCAAACTGTGCAATATAATCTTTTCATAATATTTTTAAATTTTTTACAAAACATCTTTGAATAAAAAATCCAGTAGCTTTATTTTACATTCTTAGAAAGTCTATTCCCACAGAATTAATTTGGCGAAAACAAAGATTCCTATACAAACAATTTAACTGAAACCAATTACGTTATTATAAACAAATATATATCAGCTCTTTTATGTTGAAAAATGTAATGGCTGAACATTGGGGTCCAACCCACCTTTAGCATCGTACATTTAAAATAGATAAAAAGGAAAAAAAAATCAAGAAATGTCCAAAAGTAAGTTTTTATTAAGCAATTCATTATTAAATGATTTTGCATATATATATATAAAGTACTTTTGAGTTTAACTTGTTTTTCTTTATTTGTGGGACTTTAACATTGTCGTAAATCACTATTTACATGCAGGTCTCCAACCATCTTTATGGTATTCTATTCATCACGCAGTTGCTGATTGGTGTGATCAAGTCAAAGTGTCAATGTACTTGTAATAAAAATCATACAAAGATGGACCCATAAAATATATCATATATATATAATCATACATGGAATGAACCCACAAAATATATCATATATATAATAGATAATAGTTTTAAAATATATAATTTGCCATTTTACTTAAGATAAAATAATGGATTCTTCTAATTATATATGTATAATAAAGAGCAAATATTCTAAACAAATTTATTTTATTATTATTTTTTTATTATTTACCGATCTGGGGATAGGGACAATCATACATAAAGATTTGAATGCTTTCTCTTATAGCATTTATCATTAAAATAAAAAAATAATAATAATAAAATAAGTTTGTTTATAAGTATTTGCTCTTTATTACATATTGGTAATTACAAGCTATATAGTTCATGACGTGTGTCTCTTCCGATCTATACTATTATAATTTTGACTATTGAAGCTTTGGCTATATTAAATTGCTAAGGCTATTAATATATGGAGTATTTGAATGTAGCTCAGGCCCATATAGTTATTTTAGTTGGAGAGCTGAATTTTAAGACATTAGATGTCTGAAAGTTTCAGATCTTCTTCTTAATAGTTAAGTATTAGCTAAATGCTTGGTTAGAGTTGGTATATTATAATCTGATATCCCAGCTCCACACTGAAGAGAGCCATAACTCAGAAAGGTGATAATCATAGATAAAGATTTGAATGCTTTCTCTTATAGCATTTATCATAAAAAGAAATAAATAAAAAATAATAATAAAATAAGCTTGTTTAGATATATTTGCTCTTTATTACGTATTGGTAAATACAAGCTATATAGGTCATATAATTTATCACTTGGTTTTATTTCATGTACATATAACAGTTTGAGATTATTGATTGTTATCTATATTAGGATAGTCTAAGTGTTGACTGATTTCTAATGGTTACTTATAAACACATTTAGCCTTGAGCATTATTACACTTATTATTTAAGCAATATTTTGAGTGCAACTTAAAAATTATAATTGCAATTTGTAATGTCATAATTAATTATTTATTAATATGCATTCAGAATAGGTTATATTTATTTGATTAATGAGGTTTATTTAAACTTCTTTGTATCAATAATTTCAATCTCTGTGGTAGCATTCCACCTTTATTGATAAAAGAAGGTTGCCTTTACAACAATTCGAGATTGGTGATTGTTATCTATATTGGGATTGTCTAAATGTTGACTGGTTTCTAATGTTTATATATATGTCGTGCTCTGTGTGGTTTAATATAGTAAGTAGTAGGGTATTAGAATCAGAAGATAAAGGTACAAATATTTCAACCTGGAACTTACAATTCTTGAATATGGTGTAACATCTTTAATAAAAAACCTATCAATTACATATTTATTTTGGAAGATTATCAAATCATTAGCCAATTAAACTTAGGAATTCTAAATGTATTAATCAAAAGTATTTAGTATTTTTAAGATTTGTAAATTCTACTAGTGAAAAGATCCAAATATATCAAATAATCTATAATCTTTTCAAATGGTGCATTTCATCACATCATAGCAATCAAGTAAGTTTTAAAGAGGAATGCAGATAAACAAATTAACTATATTTTGCAGAATGTTTGTATTTTATGTTCAAAATTTGTTAATACTAACTGTAGCCTCAAACATATTTTTTAACTTTCTAAAATACTTTTGCTACTTTTAAAAAATCAAAATTACATGTACGATAAATTTATTATCAAATCAATATTTTCATGTAGTTTCACAAATAATATTTTAGCATAATGACCAGTAAGTGGAGAATACAGATTATAATTCTTAATATTAAAAGAGATTATTGAGCACTGTGGAAAGAGAAATATTCTACTCATTTACCAACAAAATCAATCAAATGAGAAATTTGATAATAAAAAAAAAATACTGAAGAAAAAAGAAAATGCTTCAAATATTCTTTGCAAACTTTGAGCTACAATTCATTGAAATAACAAATAGTCCATACCAGCAAAAGCAAATAGTGTTAGAACATGTTCCAAGATGCTAATAAATAATTTTAATACTAACTGGTGTTATTCTAATCATTTACAAATTATGGTAGGCACAACATTTAGTTTTGGAAGTTACAAAAATTTGCAGTTGACTTCAAGAATCATTTAGTCTTAGAAGTGATCTTGTTAGGAATAGTTTTAGTATTCAATTTATCACTGCTAAAATATATATATTAAAGAATTTAAAATGTTTGCTAAAAATATTTTACAGGTATCAGAGTGCAGATTAGGATCATATTATTCTAAAATCAGAACTACAATGAGATATTTTAATGCACTAGACAAGTCAAACATTTAATGCTCCTTTCTTGTACAAACATGCAATTGTTAAATGCCTCCCAATCTCAATGAACTGTTAACCTTATAAATTTCAATTTTAAATAAAATTCAAATTGATTATGATAAATTTGTCCTAACATAATGCAGCTATATAGATCCATTTTTTGCTCACATAGCACTTTAAACATTTCGTTGTTTGTGTATTCTATCACCAAGATCACGAACATGTTTTAAGTGTTGAAAATAAAGTGCTATTATATATATTATATTTAATATTTTCATGGTTATATAATGTAAACAAAGTATTTTTGGGTAAAACTGTGTGTTATTTTATATTGCTTCCCAATGTTTCAAAGTAATAACACCTGCCATTTTTAAGGTCAAGTTTTTAAAGAAAAACTGTTCATTCTCAAGTAGTAAGAGATTGAGTGTGAAGTAGCAAATGAGACGGAGCATGACATAATTGAGTATTCAGAATATGTGGATTAACAAAATGTTTATTTTTTTTTTTCAATTTTACCATTAATTGATTTCAAGTTTATATTAGAAAAAAAGAGATTAAATAAGTGGTCTCCACAAGGTTGGAATACATTGTGCTTTATCAGCTTTATATAAAGCAGTTGGTCAGTTTAAAATTTCAATAGACCTTCTCACAGTTCTGAAATCATACTTTTCCAAATTAGCAAGTATTTTAACATTATCAAAATCAGATTTGTGACCAATTTCTAAAAAATATAAAATAAAAGCTGATGTACTTAACTTCTGATTGAAGACATTTTAATGTTCTTTAATTCTGCTATTAATCTGTCTACTGAATAGAACTAGATAGATTTTGAACACTGTAAACATGAAATTTCATAAATATTCTCATATTGCAAAATTACTCTGTCTTTAGATTTATAAAAAAGCAGGCATTATGTTTAAATTAGACAGTCTTCTACTGATCTTATCGGTGCTTTTTTTTAATATGAGTTAAAACCACTCTATAACTAGTTGAATTATACATCTTTTTTCCCTTTTAATATTAATGCTATATAAAGCTCTATATATGATATTTTTCTGTAACCATTAGAAAGTAGAATATTTTTGTTAGTACTATTTCTTGAATAAGATAATCTTTATCAGACAACCTATAAACTCTCATCAAAAAGATTTTTTGGTACAGAAAATATTTGGACATAATGATAATGAGAATTAAAATTAAGATATCTTTTTTTATGGGTGGATTTTTGTAAACTAATACTGAGAAGGAGTCATCCCATTTTCTTGAAATCAAAACAACTAGAAAAGGAAGTAATTTGTTATTCTCAAATTCAATCATAAACTAAATATTATGAAAAAAAATTCAAGGTATCAATACTATGAGGCCTATAACAAATGTCTCATCCACATATCTAAGCCAAATAAAAGGTTTTTTAGTAGTAGCATTTAATGTTTGTTTTCAAAATTATTTATGAAGAAATCAGTAATTACAGGTCACAGTGGAAATCCCATAGAAAGTCTTTTAATTTGTTTATACTTTTGAAAATCATAAATAAAAAATGGCAGATATTATTTCATTGAAACATTTGGCAGTAATATAAAATAACACATAGTATTACACAAAAATGCTTTGTTTATATATATATAAATCTTATGGAAGGAAATGAATCTTCTTACATGCTATTAGATATATTAAATTTACATGGACTCACCCACCAATAAGTACTTTAATAGCATAAAGGAATCACTTATACTTAGAACTTAATCTTATATATAAGATAAACCAATTTTTAAATAATCCACTAGAAGACAAGAGCTTTTCTAAACAACAATGAAGAAATCATTATCTATTAAGATAGACAAATAATGGGTGATGGTGCTATAAAATCTTATCTTTTTTAATTATTTAATTAAGAATATCCTGATGCTCATTTTGGAGCATTAATTAAGTGGTTTGCAAGATAAAAAAAATCAAGTTTAATTCAGGATGAATTTGATTTTCAGATCAAAATTATCCTCATCACAAAGCCTAAAATTATTTACTTACTGCTTATGTATATTTAAGTCAAAATACTCAATTATTTTTATAATTCTGTTTTTTTTCCTTCTATAAATCATTTTTATATATATATATAGTAAATTAAAATTTTTAACCACTTGTAGAAAATCTGTTTTAATGTTTTTACATTTTTACAATTACTTTATGCATTTTACAGCAATTTAAAATTGCCATCAACAATTATTAAGTATTATTATGTTATAGTAGTCTGATTTTTCACAAAAATCCTTAAGATCTTACAAAAACAGTTTCAAAAGATGAACCCATATAAAATACATTTAAAGTTGTGAACTAAATACTTAAATTAAAAATCTTAATTTCTAATATCTTATCAATCTTAATCCAATTCATACAATAAAAAATAATATTCAAATCAAGCATTTTTATAACTAGCTTTCAATACTTACTTTTGAATCAAAAATGACAGTATGAATATTTGTACATCATTTTTGTTCCCAGGATTTTGAATATTTATTATGACCTTTTTCAACAACAAAAACATTATCATTGTAAACATTATACTTGTTTGATAAATATTTGAGAAAGAAAAACATTATTTACAAATACACTATTATATTTTTTGAATAAAGTGAGAGAAATAGATATAAATTACAAATATATATAAAAGCTACTTAATTTAAAAATGTAAAAATATTACAAAATTTTCAAATAACATAAACAACAATAATTTAAAACAAAAAATTACAAAACAACTTCATTTTCCACTTATTTCCATGTGTATTCTTTAAAATAAATAAAACTGCAATTAATTAAAACAAAACAAAAAAAATTATTTTAATTAATTAAAAGTCTTAAAAATAAGCATTAGATTTAAAATTATTATAAATAAAGTAGTATTTTAAAACACTTTTTTTTTATTCGTTTGTTTGTTTATGTACTTTTTTTAAAAACAAAAATTTGATTATTTTATTTTTAAAAATTTTTTGAATATTTCTGCATTTCTAAATTAAGTATTTTTTTTATATGTTGATAATTTATTGCTATTTTCTTCACAATTTTTTTTAGACCTGTAATAATATAAATTATATTTATGTTATTTAAATTCTTGGGAAAATATCATTTAAATAATCAAAACATTATAATAAAAATGATATACAAATATCCCTTGTTGTTTTAATTCAGAAGTAATAAACAAAGTTTTATATTTTTAAAAAAATTATATATTATTTTTAAATACTTACAATAGTTTTTATTAAATAATTATGTTCAGGATTTGATTTTCAAAAAATGCTTTCTTAAAAGTATAAAAACAAAATTACAAAACATTAATTTAAAGATTATAACTCCAGATCAGTACTACTTCTAACAATAATTGAACATACATTTTTCTGTTTTCAGATTATGTCATAATTAATTTAATACTATAAATAATGTACAATTAATCAACATTTACAAACATTATCAATCCACTGAAGGATGAAAAGTCAATTCAAGTTTAACCCACTTTGTCTGATCTCTACCTTCTCTTGCCTCTCCATATTACACCAGCAAAGTTTTTTATTACATCCATTCAGTCTCATATGTGGTCTCTTACTAGATTTTCTACAATCTCTTGGTATCCAGTTTAAGATTTCAACTGCCCATCTATTATCATTTCTTCGAATAATATTTCCAGCCCAATTCCACTTTAGTCTCTTAATCTTTTCAATGATTTCTGTAATACCTTCTGTTATCTCACCCATGTATTTTATTTTTGATCTCTGCTTGTTATTCTTAATATAATCTCCCATATTTCAATGAGTGGTATAAAGTCTTAGTATTGTTCTTTTGTCAAATTTCTTTCCTTTTCATACAAGTAGGCATATTTCCTTTTAATATTAAGTTATTTCTACCAAAACACTTCAAGTTTAATTCTATGATTAATTTCATCCATTATGTTTACATCTGAATTAATCTACCTAAAGTATGATATGTTTTAATTCATTATTATTAATTTTATTTTATTTTTCTGAGAAATTCCATTGAATATTTCCTAAAGCGCTGAAGTATTATTTTCAAAAACAACTACATCCTCAGCAAAATCTTACTTTTTTCATAGCTTCCCCTTTTTAATCCACAAAATACCGCTTGTAAAGCTGCTGTAAAATATTTTGAAAATATAGAATCACCATCTGATATACCCTTTTAAAGTTGATTTTATTAGAATTTTATCATTGCTGTTACATTTTAATAATTGTTCTTCAGAATATGACTATATCCTAGATCTACATTTTGATAATTCAATGCTTTAATCACTATGAAAATACTTATATAATTAAATGTCTTTTTATAATCAAAAAATCTAAAGCATAATGACAGCCATATTCATTTGTCCTTTCTATAACTTCTCTCTCTATTTAAATGGCTGCACTAAATTAAAAACATTTTCAAATCCAATTTGTCTTTTGTTGATAAAAATCTAAAATTTGCAGCAATGAATTGGAATTATCTTGATAAAATATTTGTATAGAACTGATATTTTCTCTATTAACTTTCTTAAATATCAGTTTTACTACTGAATTATCCAAATTATCTGGTATATTTTTATCAGTTAAATATTTGGCATATAACATTGCAAATAATGTTTGTTTCTTCACCTGATATTTTCAAAATATTGATTATAATTCAACATTTCCTGAAGCTTTTCCCTTCTTCATGATTTAATTGCATATCTCACTTCTTCATTTAAAATACTGGACAATTCAGAAGATATAGTAATTGTAAGATATATTTTGTTTTCTTGTTCTTTTTTACTATATAGTTATTTAAAGTTGTGATTATTTATTAAGCATATAGGAAGTTTGTAAATACTTTTAAAAAAAGGCTTTAATCTCTATTATATACACCTTGAATGTTTATAATAGTCAAATGATGTCTTTTTTTTTTTTTTACTATATAGGGACCTCTCAAACATTGACACAGAATTTGAGATGTTTGAAAGATCCCTGTATAGTCAATAAAAGAGACATTGTTTAACTATCATAAACATTCAAGATGAATATAATAAAGATTAAAGCATTTCTCTAAATGTATTTATATAGTTATTTATAAATTATTCTTCCACATATTTCATGTAATAATCTCTCATTTTTAGCAATACTATCAATTTTGTTTCTACTGCAGAAATAAGTTTTCTGCCAATAATAAGTTGTTGTTTTTCACATTTGAGACTTTATTTTATTGTATAGCTTTCCTTGTAAGTTTATAATTATATTTTCTTATAATATTATTAATGCTTTTTTGTGCCATTTTCCCAAACACTAAATATTCAATTCTTGCTAATAGATTATTTTTATACATTTGTGTATTTCTTTTTATCTTTATATATTGTCTTGTCTCATTAAAATAGTTCTTAATACTGTATCAGTCATTTTCTTATTGATTTTAATCAAAACTGAATTGTCTTCAAAATCTTTTAAACTGATTAGCAAATTCTAATTTAAATTCACAGAAATGTTTCTGAATTTAGTAATATAAATTGTGAATACTATTTTTAAATCATTTTTATCTCCCTAGTTTTATATTAACATGTATCTTATAATCACCATTTCTTATATTTGCCCATAATTGTTATTACAAGCTAGAAACTAGTCTGGGGATATTGGGTGAGTAGGCATTAGATAGGGATTTTATGCACAAGTCTTCTGGCATCCATTGATTACTCTGGTTTCCACTGAGTGGCATTATTGTGTGAAAATATTTTGCCTGTTTTGTCTTACATCTTACTAATCAATAATCCCTTTTTTGTGTTGAATCTATTAAAATATTACAATATTTATAGTTAAAATATAATCAAATTCTACTTTATTTTCATTTAGATGAATCCATGTCTATTTCTGTTTAACATTTTTTCCAATAAAAGAATTCATAATATACAATTTTCTGAGAATTCCTTAAGTCTGTATTCCCTCATTTCTATCACTATAACCAAATTTATCCAAAGCACTTTCATATTTTAATTATTTAACAATTCTTTCATTAAGGTCCATTATGACAATTTTAAAATGTTGTTTGATATGATTAAAAATATTTTGTATATTCATATAAAAATCCTCTATTTCTTTATTACCAAGAGAACTGGTGAGAGTATAAATATAAATAATCTGCAGTGGGTGTCTTTCATTAGTTGAATTACTAAACTTTCAATATCTGATATAACACCAATGTTCATAATATCATTCTTTCACTTTTATTTATAATGAATCCACTCCACTTGTGCTTGCATTATTTGGGCCTTCATTGTAAAGTGCATGTTAACTTTTTAAATAAATTGTTTCAACCCTTTTTTTATAATTTTACAAATTCCAACAATGTCTCACTTAATATTAAACAATTGTTTTAATTCATGCAATTTTTCTTCCATTAAAAATTATCTGCAACTATAAGGGCAGCCTAAATCCACAAAGAGGGAATTCTTACCACACTCTGCCTTTCCCCACCAATCATCACTTTGTATGGTTTGTCTATCTTAATTGTATTTTTCTAAAAAAGATTCATTCACACATAAATTTATTCTGCTTTCAAGAAAAATCAACTGATATGTTAGTTAAAAACTACCAACCAATTGAGAAAAAAAACATGGTATTTTTTATCCAAAACTCAGTGGTAAAAAGCTGATAAATTCATCACACTGATGGGTGCATATTGGTGAGCAGCCTATATATGTTGCTATACTGCATGAAAAAACATAATGTAGTAAGAGCTGCAATAATAAGAATGAATGTAGTGGACATTATAAGTAAAATAATTTGAAATATATGCATAATTTCTGATGATTTTTTTAAAATAAACAAAGTGATTAATGACCACCATATTAAAATCAATCACTAATTTAATGAGTGTAAACATTTTTGTCAAATATTTTCACATATTATATAATAAGTATAAATTATAATTAGTAATATTTTATGTTTTCAGTTTAGATTGCATACTTATTATTATATTTACATATGTGTAAACAGTGATGTGGGAATAATGCGAAAAAAGAAAATATTTATTGAGAAAATTATGTCAACAAAAAATTATATTGGGCTTATATTTAAAAGTGAAAAAATGATCAAAAATATATTTAAAAGGGTAGTGAAGGGTGAGGGGGATAAGGAGAAGTAGATGAATAAAAAATGGAAATGATGTTATAGTAAAATAAATATATACATTAGAGTCATGGACTGAAAGACAGGCTTTATTATATTGCAGATACTATTAAGGTGACAATGATGGACAACAGATTACTCACATAAGTTCTTATTATCTAATAGTTAAATTCACAAATCAATTGTAAACATTTGTTAAATATAATTATGGTTATTTAAAATTAAAATTATAAAAAAAACTCACTGTTGTATAAGTCTTATTGTAGAAAAACAACAAGTATAAAATAAATTATGTGGTGCAGCTATGATATCCTCTATATTTTGTTCCATGCTTCTCTTATAAACATGATGAATCACATATAATAGGCCATGTTTTGATGATAATCTTTGACTACAATTTAATATATAATATTTACTGAATTTGTACAACATTTTTCAACATGTATATATGTACGACACAAAACGATCTTGAAAAATTGAAAATAAAAATGATAAAGCATAATGTATAATTAATCCAAAAGCATTATAATATATATATATATATTTCTTTCTAGTAGCATTTCATAATGTAGTTAGAAGTACCAGTAGCAATAAAATAATAGATCTTTTATTATTATTTGAAATTTTTTGTTTACGTGCTAGAAAAGATTTCATTAAATTTAAAACAGTTATTTTTCTTTGTGAAATGGTTATTAATTTACAATGCTTACAATAAATATACATATTTATTTACTTTTTAGAAAACCAACTGATTAAAAATTTATTAGCCTGCAAACTTATACTTATAGAAAGTTATTCATTCCAATTCTTAATATATAAAAATGTTTATTATTTAAAATAAATATTAAAAGTGATCTTTAACTTTCTACAATAAATAAATTAATTTATAGCGATATTTATAAACAAAATTTAAAAAGAAAAATTCAATAAATATTTATAAATTATGTTTCAAAGAAACAATATTCAAATTACACAGCAGATATAATAAAAAGAGAAAAAAAAGTGCACAGATTATTAGACAAAAGTCAGTCAAGAAAATATAAAATACAAATATTATATTAATACTATACAGCAAATATAACAAAATAAAAAAAAAAACAATGCATAGCCTATTAACAAAAACAAAAACAAATGCACTCTGCATGTATCTTATATCATTTTTACATTAGGTCAGGATATATGCATACAATTTGTTAAATTTGTAAATAAACTTAACAATAAGGGCTGTTGAAGGTTAGAGGATTGATCATTGTTTAGGTTGTGACCAGGTAGCAACAAAAATGTTTAGATCAAAAAAAAATTTATCTCTTAAGTTTTAACTATTTAAGTTTATTTTTGAAAGATAGCTGTTATTGTCATGGATTGTTTTCATATAAAAATATGCATCTTGTGCACCAGAATGCATAAAAATAAAAGTAGCAGCTCAAATTGCTGGGGAAAACCCCTTATAAAAATTTAGAGTGATTTTAAATGCAACATCATTTTTCTATAAATTGTTGCAATCAATTCATTAAGGCTTGCAAGTGCTGCCCACAAGTAAAGTAATGAAACAGTATTTATTTTTTCTGTGATATAACTTACAAAAACAATCTGTATTGGAATAAAATCTTTGATATTTAAAAAAAATGCAAGGTTGAGAAAGATCACACACTGACTTTGAGATTAAAGACAAAATATTAAGGTTCAAGTCACCAATTTCTAAATTTTTGTAACAACTGTTTATTATTTATTTTAAATATTGGTGGACTACATTCTGTGAATGGGTTGAGATAGACTGTTTCATGCATCTTATAATAACTATATTTTTGCAAAGGTAATATGCTTAATTTATCATGTAGGTTTTGTAAAGGAATCAGTAGTGATTTCCAATATTATCTGTTGGAGTGATTTTTAGTATAGATTTAAAAAATGGCAATTGTTTAATTATGCATAATAAGAGATTTAATGGTGTTTGTATTTTAGAAATATAAATAGAATGGAAACCCAGATCACTTAGAGATGATGGTAAGTTAAGGTGTTTTTTGCATATTGCTACTGTTTTTTTTTCTACATAATACTTTTTTATAGAGTGAAGATATGAACGAGGTAAAATACTTTGTAAAATTTATAATGGGTATATATAATATGTGATTTTTTGTAACAATTAATTGATTAAAAAAGAACATTTTTGAATACAAAGATATATATGACTTAGAGAGAGAGAGAGAGGTAATTAGTTTCTAAATTCTAATCTCATATTTGTAAAACTCAAATAGAAATGAAAACCTTGAAATGTGGAAGGTTTACCTTGAAAGAATTGAATAAGACATTTGTCTATGTATATATAATATGCTGATTTATTTTGAACTTAAAGTCATATTTTTTGTATATTATTTTAATATTTTTAGTATAATGGGCATTTGTGTTTATGTGGCTAAGAACCTAGTTATATCATCCATATATGTTATACATATTTTTCCCAAGTCAGAATTGGTGTTGTTTATGACTTATAATTTTGGAAATAATCTATTAATTTATATCTTATTATATATTATGTGACATACTTTTCATGCCATTATATTTAAGTGAATTTTAAAGTACATCATCATCATCATCATCAACCATTATCAATCCACTGCAGGATGAAGATCTCTCCAAGTTTTAAAGTACATGTGCACGCATATATATATAGAAGTTAAAGCATTGATTAATAGAGTTATAAATTATTTGATAAACAATTAGAAATCACAAAAGTATTTTTCTTTATTTGTTTGTAATGATTTAATACTTAATATTTATTGCATTTTATATAAATAAGAGCAATTTATTTGTTAAAAGCACTATTTTGATTTTTTTTTTTTTCGCGGAAAGACATTTACAATTTTCAAATAAAGTAAATGTCAGTCAATATATGCTCTTTTTTTTTATTTTTTACAAAATATCATTTGTGATTTATTTTGGCAAAATATAATTTTTTACAAATTTACCGTTATTATACAGAATTATTTGTTATTTGCAGGCATACTGACAGCAAAATATATTTATCTTATATTCTTTTATATATATAACTTTTGTGAGGTATTATCCAGAAAAGATAAAACTTGATTTAGTAGGGATTTATATGTAAAATGGAAATTTAATCTGTGTTATAACAATTTTTTTTAAAAATAATCTTGAATAATAATGCTAAGAATAAATCATTTATTTTTCGAGTTATGGCAATAACTCTTGACAATAAAACATCAAAGTATGTGATAATTAATAGGTGGATAAGGATGATTTATTTATAATGGTAGTGTTTCTTTTCATTTTACTAATTTATTTCTGCTATATATGTTTTTGTTTTTTTTCTGCTATATAAAGTTATCTGCAAACATTTGCTTACAATTTTATACCTGACACAGATAAAAAAATTCACTAGGAATGGACTTTTATCAAATTACTCGTGATATTTTTTCTTGTAAGTATAATATATATATATATACTAATTTATATTATATTTTTCATTAAAAATAAATAATAAAAAAAGAATTCCATTACTGCATAATTATTTATATTGTGAATTGCTAAGAAAGTGAAATAATATATACATATTTCTTGTGTCAAATGCGTTGACCAGAAAGCGAACCCAGGACAACTGCTTGGGAAGTACCTATGCTAACCACTGGGCCACCAATGCTTGGCAAGATGAAGTAATATTTAAGCAACAATATGTAAGCAGAGAACAAATGAACACTTAAATGTTTTAGTTCCTCCCCCCTCACTTTTTAAATTTTGTTTAGTTTTCAATCTGCTACATAACTTTTACAAACTAAACTCATTATCAAAATTTATTTTTGTAAAATATTTAATAAAAATCTTCTAAGTTATCTTGTAATTTGCATATTTTGAAAAAAAAAAACATTCATAAAAAAACAAAATATAAAACAGTTTCTTAAAATAAGTTAAACAACCTAATAAGAGAATAAAAAATAGAGTCATATATCATATGACCCCATTTCTTTTTTAAGCGTGTAAAATATAAACAAAGAGCTTTATTTTATAATAAATTTAGTAAACAAATTATTAAAGAGCTTTGCTAGCTTCTCAACAAGCTTTGTGATAACACGAACCGTTCCACAATCAAATTAAATAATTTTCTAATTATTTAATTGTTGTAACAAGCATTAAAATAATAACTTATGTTATCATATAGTTGGCATTTTTTATATACAAAACTGAAAACAGAAGTTGATCAAAGTTGATATTAGCAAATTATTTAGTTGTATATAAATATTTTTTAATTGAAGGAAATTAACAAATAGATTATAACCATTATTCAAAATTAAAAAATATAATTCATTTAAAGCAGTAAAATATTTCCTATTCTTTCAAAATATTTTTTTAGTATTTTAATTTAAGAGCTAGAATGTAAACTTTAATGATTATGCATTATTAAAATGCATAAGCAAAAAAAAATTGTATAAACCTATTTATCTACACCATTATTATTTCAAACATTTTATTCTAGATATTTGTTGAATAGTACATGAAAAGAAGATTGAAATAAATTCTGAAGTGTAATGTGTGCTAAATAAATAGTACAAAAAATGATGAGGAAATTAAATTAAGTAGTAAGTAGTTTAGTTTTACAAGAAGATAGGACTGGAGAAACAAGTTAACAATAGCATGATAAAATAGTCTTCATAAGAGAAATAAAGATCAGAGACAAAATATTGACAAATTACTAATTAAAGAGAAGAGATGAATAACTTATTAGATGAATCACTCTATTTTATGTGAATCCAATAAAAAATGTTGGAAATTTTATTTTCACTGGAGCAATAGCCCTATGCAGTTTAATACAGTGATAGTGTGGATTCTAAAGCTTAAATTCTATGGATCAAGGCTCAATTCTGAAATTTTAGGTACATGGATTCTATTCTGATGTTTCTAGTGGTTAAACTTCATTTGAATTTCTGAGTAATAGAATAGCTGATTATATAAAAAAATAGAATTTGGCTTAATATAATATAAAAAAGTGTTTGACATTATTTCTATGGTTAAGACAAAAAAAAAAAAACAACAAAAAATACCATTATCTGTTTTTGCAGATGCCTGATAGTTTTTATTTGAAGCATTGTTTGGATTTTTTTAAAGAGATTTATGTATGGGTGTCTAGGAATAGTAATACTCTCATTTTTTAAATTACTTTTTATAGCAAAAATAAATAAATACATAAACAACTGCTCTCACATTCAAAGTAAAGAATCTTAGAAATTATTGGATTATGCAATTAGACTGCTATTGAATGATGATTATTATTTGTTAACTAATATTACAAATCATTTTACAGCAAAGAAAAAATGCATCAACTGGGAAAAAACTGTCCAACATTTATGGAATACTATGGATATTGCAAAATTAAAAGGAAAGATGTAAATATAAATAGAACAAGCAATATGTAAAGCAATATTTATATTTCATCCAAATATTAAGACTTTGAAAAGTCTAATAAATGTGACCCTTTATATTTTCAGATTATGAAATAACAATTTGACTCTATGTGCATTTTTGTGGAAATTAAAGATTTGAAATAGAACATAATCAAATTTTGAAAAATTATCAAAATTCATAACAAAGATTTAATGATGTGAATTACTGTATAATCACATAATTACATCTCATCACACCATTTTATAATAACTTTTTGGGAATTAAAATGGAAAATTAAAAAATATAAAAATAAGTGGAAATCATTAAAATCCTCTAAATTTTTAATAATTAATACTTTAGAAATGCATGAAGTATTACAGATACTAAATTTATGTCCAATGGCTTTCTTTAAAAAGGATAACAACAATGTATGTAATTTATGATTAGGATAGATCAAATATTAAAATATCTGTTTGTAATAGAACTGAAATGAATATATCACCAGAAAAAAATGACATTAGACTGATAACTGAAGTCTTAAATTAGATTCCAAGAGACTACAAATGACCATATGAAAATAATTGGTTAGGAAAATTTATTAGAAAGATATAAACAAATTGAACTACCCATAGCAAAAATTGAATTAAACACCAAGAAGAAATCCTGCAGTTAATTGACACTGATTGAAAAAGCTATACATATAAAAATATTATGTACATAAAACACATCTTCACACAAACCAGATAAATATATAATATACAGTATATAAAATAAGCACATTGTAATGAAAAAAAAAATGCTTTGTAACAAATTCTACATTACAGCAAATAAAAATGCATCAGTTGTTTTGTGATTATTATCATTTTTTTTAGTATACCTATATATCTCAATTTTAACTTGAGTTATTAAGATTCTAACAGGATGTAGTTTTTACGCTATTTATATTCCTGTGTGTATGCATACACACATATATATTGAAGCAGTCGGATCTGAGTTCGATCCTAGCTTCATGTTATTTACCCTAATACTAACTTTAAATTTCCGATGCAATGGGGCTTTATACATTCAATCCACGCTAATTTCCATAATGAATAACTTGTTTCAAATACGTAGTAAAATTAATTAGTTTAGTTAAATTGGATCAATTCTCTAAATAAATTCATGATAAAATGTTCATGAAGTTACATATATTAAATTGCCTGGATTGTGCGTATATATGTTTGTAAATATTAAATATATATAATTGTTCGAAAGTTTCATTGCGTCGGGAATACTTGTTTTTTTTACTTTTAAATAATTTGTAAAGTTTTGCGATTAAAAGCTACATTCCTTCCAAGGGCTTTCAAATTCTCAAAAACAACAGTAAAGTTTTATTAATAAAAAAAAAGATAAGAATTCAATTTTTAATTAAAATCATTTCAGACTTTAAGAATTCATTTTCTAATTAGGAAAGGAATTCACAAATTAGTTTGAAAGCTTATCGAAGGAATGTTTCTGAAAACAACTAATTATAAAAAAAAACGAGATTGATAATAAAATGAGCGCTAGCCGGAGGCATCAGTGAACAGTAGATATATAGCCCTGAAAAGAAAAGAAAAAACTAGTTTTGGTTGTAGAGTAGTGCAGTGAACTCTGTGTGTATAAAAATTGTATTTCATCATGATAGAGGGCTAGAACATCAGGGATCTGGCTACGGTTCCTAAAGTCCCGAGGAATCTTCACTGGAGCTGCTGAACCATTTTCCGGATCGATCATTCTGCTAAAATAATGAAAGCTACTAAAATACTATTCCAGTAGTTAACCAATGATGCCTACGTTTCAACAACTTGGAGGAGTAACTTAAGGACAAGCACGGAATGGTAATATGAACGTTAAACTTTCTGGCCAGTTCGAACTTTATTTTATACTCCTTCTGTTTAAGAGCTCTTTTATTCTTTAATGTAAATCTTTGTAATACCTTTTAGTTATAAAATGCTACTGTAAATCTATAGCGTAATTCTTTAGATCTCTAGTCTTTAAACTTTTTCTTTTCTTACCTGGCGGTTCGTTTAATATATATATTTTAGTGTGCTTTATTAATGTCGTATTTAAAAATTATATGCCAATAATCTTTCGACTCGATGAGCCCTTTGATTCCATTGGCCTCACGCAAATAATATAATATTAATTTCAAATAGTAATTCTCGCCCATTAGAGCTAAATTTATAAGTTCTATTAGTCATCGAGTCAAAGGAAAATATTACATGTTTACTATTTTTTTTCTTACCTTTAGCTATTAATAAATTATTAGTTCAATGTTTCACCTATGTCCCCAGCTCCTATCTACGTTATAAGTATATGTATATGTATTCAAATAATGTTAAATGATTTTCCACTAATATTTACTTATGCAAATATAATCTTAAAGGTCTGTTTTGCAAAAAGGTCGATAAAGGGTTAAATGTATTTTAATTCCCCTTTTGTTATTTTATATTAATATTCAGGAAGGGCACGATATTAGGGCATAATTAATATAGTTTATAAATGTTTTAAAATAGTTCGATAAAAGCTCGTTTGACTTTAATTAATTGGTCAAGTCATCACGTAGAGCATTCTACATGGGTTTTATTTTTCAACGATGACTATCAAGTCATCATCATCAAATGTTGCTGACGTAGGGCCATCTTCCGCTCCGTTAGGCTGGTCGGTGATCATATTCTCTTATTTAAATTTCTCGAGGAAGAAAGTACTTCCTTTCCGATTCATTAGTCAAAGGGCGTAAGACTTGCCAAATGCAAGCCACCATAGGACTTCGATCATCGACTAGCGATCATCTTTCAATTTTACTCTCTGCCTTGTAATTCGTCAGTACCATTGCCTCTTTGTTCCGGTAAAACCCGCTCCGTGCTCGTAATTCGTGATGGAGTGATTTAAATTAAAGTCGAACCAATTCTCAAATATATTTAGTTTAAATCAGTTTTCAAATCAAGATTAAAGTTATGCCTTGAAATACGTTTTGCTCTTCATGAATAGATTTCTGAATGTGAAAATCAATCTCACATTCCACCGTAATAAAATTAGAACAATCATTTCCGTTCTTAATGAATACCTTTATCTGCCTTTATATTTCTCGTTGGGGGCATAGACATAGAATTCCATGTTGTGTAATTCTTGTTGGCATATGATAAGGACCGCCACTCTTATTATATTTATAAATTATTTTAAAGACTAGAGGTAACTAATGCAATCTATATTTTATTGAACAAAACAAATTATTATTATTATTAAATATTTCTAACATACTTGGTTTCTTAGTTCATCATTCTTTTTATAATTATTTAAATGTTAATACCCGCTGTCTGTGTTGGCAACCCGAACATACATATGATTTGATTTAAAAAGTATTCAAAGTAATTAATTATTAGATATTCGTGTTAGTGCAAGGGTCTCTAGTCCTCACCAACCGTGGAGCTAGTTCTTGGTGCATAGCACTGTGCCGTCGATTTCTGCTATCTGAGCTGTTAAGTTGGGTTTAAATTCAGTTTTGGTTAAGCTGAGTTTGAATCCGATTTGATGTGCGGTGGTGGTGGGTTTCGACCAGTACAATATATATATACTTACAAATACAGTAATTATATATATGTAAAGTATAACTTTAAAAAATTGTATCCACTTAGGAGCGCTTTGGACTGTCCTCGTAATCTTTGTCAATTGTTGACAAAGACTAGGAGGACAGTCGAAAGCGCTCCTAAGTGGATAATAAAAAATTTACAGTTATACTTTACATATATCTAATTACTGTATTTATAAATATTCAATTATAAGATTACATATATTGATTTGAAGAAATACAGACATCGAATTATAATATTATTAAATATATATATGTAATAAACTATAAGTGGCAACAGCTGACTAGTTATTATATAGTCTGTTTAAGTGTTAGGATTATAATTACGCAATTTATATGTATCTATCTTTATGTATACACATAGACACACACGTACGTAAATAAAATTAACTAAAATGCAAATTTAATTAAAATTTTTATAAGTATGTATGTTTAATTCGTTTTTATAACGGATTGAAAAATGATGCAATAATTACTAATACCAAATATTAATACATGATCATCATCTGTGGCAGTTTGCCATTGCTTTCCGTTTCTGATACAAGTTATTCCATCATCACAGTAAAGCTAAATCAAAAAATTTATTGATGAACCCATTTTATCATTAGAACGCAATATATATATATACACACGTATACATATGCACGAGTGTTTAAAATTAAATTGCTAGATATATGCAAACAAAAAATAACAATCACACATATATTTTAACCTTTTTTTTTTTAGTTTTCGTCAATTTTTAGTTTTTTGTCAATTACATTATCTGGTATAATAATAAACTAAATTATTTTACTGCTTCGTATTAAAAAAGCAAACAAAACACAGTATTGACAATTCTATCCAAAGGAGTCTTAAAGAAAGAATTAGATTCACTTTTAAATACAGATTTCAATGATGCACAACAGCAAATATACACTAAGCTATCTTAATGTTTGTAGATTTATTTTACACTTCAAAAAGAAGTTAAACCAGGTCTAGCAAATGAATAGATTGTAGAGTGTAACAGAAAGAGCTGATACTCTTCGTCTTCAGCTTAAGAAGATAGATTTATTCTTCAATACATAAAGTCACAATAAGTCAGGCTTATATTTATAACATTAACTTAATATTTTATTCTTTTTTAAAAAATAATTAAATTTGAATACTATTCATTAATATTTTATATAATATATATGTATAAAACCAACTTAAATTTTAGCTAAATGTAAAAAAATATATATATGGTTAAAAATAATATTGACTTTATAACAATTTTATTGTAAGTGCACACACATATACCTAATATATAATTCTTCGCCCATTCAAGCATTGTATGAAATACAATATATTAAAGATAATAAATATTGTTAAAATATATTTAAATTTTAATAAATACATTTCAGTTTCTATATATTGAGAAATTCTTCAATATATATAAAACGTAAGCACTTACAGAAATATATACGTAATATTTAAATAAATAAATAATAGATAATAACAAATCTTAAAAATGGACATTGCTAAATGTTACGAATCAAACATTTAATAATCAATATAAATGTTCTTTTATTTATGGTTTGGTCAGAATTATTTAATTATGTATAAAAGTGATAACTCTCACCTGAAAAAGACAGTTCATATGAAAATTTAAATTCTATGTGAAGTCTGTTACTTTTTCAACTGATTAACTGTTAAATTTTTAATGGACTACATTAACATCAATATTTTCATTTTTTGTTTAATGACTTATATTTGTATAAACATATGTTAAAATGAAGGTACAACAGATTTTATATTATTTAGGTTTACAAAAATATAAATATGACATACATTATAAAAAAGGTAAAGTAAAATCTTTTATTTATAAGAATTACTGAATAGGTTCACTATTTTGTTCAACAATTGCTATAGCATAGAGACAAAACTCTCCATACAGTAGTGCCACTCACTGTAAGCCAGAATAATCAATGAATGCTAGAAGGTTTGTGCATAAAATACTCATCTATTGCCTACTCATCCAATATCCCCAGACTAATTTTTAGTTTATGGCTATCATCAATGAGAAACTTTGGACCTGAGAGCACTGTACCTAGATCTTAGAATCTAATGCACTAAGTGACACTATTGTATGGAGAGTTTGCCCTCTGTGTTAACAGCTTATGTATGCATAAAAGATGGTGATTATGTGATAATTTCATGACAGTCATAACTCATTCTATGTTACTTTATTCTATAGTCAGCTTGCTAAGCATGAATAATTAATAAACACAAAATAGAAAATTTAACCACATCTCTATCCTAATTTATAGATATTGGTATTTATTAATGAAAAATATTAACTTTTCTTTTTCATTTAATGCCCATTTTTACTTCTATTATACTATTCAAATTAATGACTTGAAATTTCAAACATTTCAATATTTTATCTGCTCATGTAGCTACATAGATATAAATTAGATTTGTAATTACATATTTTAATGTCTTTATGTTATTTATTAAATTCTAACACTTTTAATTCTTTGATAAAATTATAATATACTCCAACTCAAGATTTTCATTATCTATATTCAACAGTATTAATCTATTTTATAGCACCCTATTCGAAAACACATCTACATAAACCTGAATTTTAGACAGGATTAACCACTGTTTAGAATCAATTTCTGACTATTGATTTTTATCACTGAGTAGCACTCATGAATATATATCTGGTCAGCAGTTTTCTTAATTTCTATTCTAATATGCAAAATAATGACTATCAAACATCCTTTAGATAATTTTTCTTAGAAATAAACAACATAAAACAGTATAATGCAAATAAAACAAAAAAAAAATAATGAGTAATATTCATAACCAAGAAAAGTTAACTTGTAGAATTTTATTTTCCATGGCTTACTTCTGAGTAAATTTACAATTTTTATTTGCTCATTTTCCAATGAAATTTAAACAAAATGATGTCTTTTGCAATTTCTTCTTTGCAATCTATCTGTTATATGAATATTAATCTATTTTAAATAAATATAATAATTTATTGTACTTCATCCAATAGAATTTTTAAAAAGTTTTTTTTTATATAAAAACTTATCATTTAACAGACTGTGTTAATTGAATTATTAATTTTTACTCCATAATAAGTTATGGGCCATATTTTGTAAAGTCTATTAAATTAAAATACATGTTAATCACTATTTCATAAAGAAAAGTATATGTTACATGTTATATGCAGAAATGATATTCAAAATGTTTAACCAACAGGTATATTGAAAAAAGAAGATAAGAGGTGAATAAATAATATTTACTATATTAATATTACTTTCAGTTTTATTGAGAGATTGTAAAAATTATATTATAAATAATCACTTAAAAATATCAATGTTCTTATCAATAGTGTGCACAGGGAATATAATGATCATACTTAATGTAATAACTTCCATATCATACTTTGATTTCCACTTGGTATTTTAGAAATTTTTGTTTCATGCAGTTATCACTAACTAACACTGATAATTACACATCCCAGATGGTAGCATAGTTGAAATTGACAGATCTAAACTAATTAAATTATAACATATTAAAAATGTAATTAAATATAAAACATACTTTTTAGTTTCTTTTTAAAATTTTATTATTATTTTTTTTAAAAGAGTGATATAATCGATTTATTATTTTGTGGGCTTTGTTTTAACAACAGATACAGAAAACTTTAAAAATTTTATCAATAGGTGCATCTGTACCTATGCATACTCAGTGAATAGCATCCCTGGATATATATATATATATATATATATTGTAACGAGATATAAATATGTCGTTACATTAAATTGAAATAAAAACTTTAAAGTTCACAAATAAGAGAAAAACTAAATGCTAAAATTAAAAATGTTTGTTATACGTATATACATTCGCACAGATGCTAAACTTTAAAAATATTTTTTTCATAAACAAAAAAAAAAAGTATTTGAACATATTTTTTTAAATAAAAAAATACAAGATTGAAATATAAAAATACTTTAATAAAAAAAATAACGTAAGTTAAAATAAAAACAGGTATTAATTAATTCCTGTAATCTGTAAATGGAAATGATTGTTTATTAATTATCTAAAAGCTGTGTCATTAAAAAGTCAGATGAAAAGTTAGATAAGAGAAGAAAGAAATTTTAGCTTGACCAATGGAAGCACTAAGCCTTGGCTCGGACCCTAACGAAAGTGATAGACTAGTGACGTTTTGTTCATTGAATCCTTGTGGATAATATAAAAAGGGAAATACAGTTTTTCTGACAGTTCCAGCGTTGTGTGTTTGAGAGATGTGGTATGACGCACATACCACACTCTCTATAAAAAAAAAAATGAAAAGACTGTGATAACTTGAACCAGCTATTGCCATCTCCAGAACATTACCTTCCAACGGAGGCATCGCGGGAATTGAAAGCAGAGGCCTGGACTCTTATACCATAAGCTATATGAAATGAACAATTGTTAAAATCAATCAAGAACTTTCGTCAAGTTTTACAAATTGATAAACAAGCCAACTGAAATGTTAAAACGGACTCTTATCTGACTTTTTAAGTTTTTAAATCAAATTAATAATGTTTAATTTTATATGTGTCCCGATTGATAAACATCATTTCCATTTTTTTTTCCTTATTGTAAAGATTATTTAAATGTATGAAATTTGAGTTGTTTATAGATGCTTGCATGGATTCGTTTGTGGTTAATTATATTTTGGTTTTCATATTTGATCAAAATATATAGACATTCGATAAATAATGATACCTTACGATGAGTATCTAAAATGTATTTATTCGGATGTCTTTTAAGTTATTGGTGACAACGCAAGTATCTTATGGTGAATACTATTGGGTTACTTATAAGTTTCCCTCTGCGATTGTCGGTATCAATAATTTTGTATTTTGATCGTTTATGTTTATTTTGAAATGTTTTTGACCGTGGAATCTATGTAATCGATCTATACCCAACATTTTTAAACAAATCTGTGTGAACGTATTTAAATGATAAAATTAAGTCGGGCGTGAATGGCTATATAGTTTTGTAAAGTTGTATTAAGGGAGGGTAATCTTAGATTATTCATTTCATAGTTGAATTGGTTCAATGGATTGGATATATTTGTGTAATTAGTAGATGTAGTATGAGGTCTGCTACGGGCAGGATTATAGATATATGCCACACACCCTCTGTTTGCCTATGGATGGGTTTGTAAGTCGGCAGAAGACCGCAGTCCATTCCTATGAAGTTTTTTGTTTATTGATCTACTTGCCAACAGATGTCACATTCCTGTTGGTGGAGAGTCAATGTCTTCTCTATTTCTACTTATTGTTCAGATGTACATTCCTGACAATATAGTATTTTGTGTTGTCGTATCATGCTACATTGAATACATGAATGTATCAGATGGACTGGCGCCAGTTGATTGCGAAATTTGTTGCCTAAGGTTAAATCAGGGAAGAATATTTTCCTTTCAAATGCAGACCTATGTAGTCCATTCATACTCGACCCTCTAAATAAATAGTAAACTCATTATTTGCAATCTACTTAAATTTAGAATTAAAGATCAATATAAAATTATAAACGTTAAATTTATTCCTCAAAATTTAAATATTATTTTATATGTGCGTAAATAAATATTTTTATGTGTTGATTTCTGGCAGTGGCTTTTATTCTTTTATATTTAAGATATAAAATTTATAGATTTTTATCTCTGCGTCTCCGCTGAGCTAGTGACTTGGGCTAACGGTCGGAATATTTAAAGAAAGTGGAATCTTAACAGCGCGTATCTGCCTACTTTATAAATTTTTCTAGGCTCAAATGCCTAGATGGCACCCTTGTAGTGCAGATATTGTTTTTGCGGTTAGATTCGATCTTCACTTTTATTCCGATTGGTACAAACTGGCTACCCAACTTGGGCCGATCTTTAATAAACATGAGTGCCCTGAGAATTTTAAAAGTGAATCATGCCCGTAAATTTTTTTTCTAAAATAGTATATATAGATATATGTTTTGTATTAATGTAAAGTTATAGTTTAAATTTTGTGTAAAAAGGTACTGCCAGTAAGAAAAATTGGCATCTGTAAAGAGACATACGAGGAATAAAAAGAAATAAATAAAACGTAATTAATAAATATAAATCATAAGTTTTTTTTTTAAAAAGTCTTGTTTAAAATCTAATCATTGAACTTGCCTAAGTAATAGTTAAAGGTAGGAGAAATGAAACTTGGAAGGGAGGGGGCAGAAATTTAGCTGGTAATAGGGAATCAACAGTCAAAAAAAAATTTTTTTAATCATTATATTTGTGTGTAATTACTGTTTTGTCTTGTAAAAAGAAAAAAAAGTTGTCCTTTTGAAATTTTCATATATAATCAATTTGTGTAACGTAATTACTAACACTAAGTAAATTCTTTTTTTTTTTTTAAATGTTTTTATTTTTTTGAGGAAGTTTACTGATATGTAACGAGATATAAATATGTTGTTACATTAAATTGAAATAAAAACTTTAAAGTTCGCGAATAAGAGAAAAACTAAACGCTAAAATTAAAAATGTTTGTTATACGTATATACATTCGCACAGATGCTAAACTTTAAAAATATTTTTTTCATAAACAAAAAAAAAAGTATTTGAACGTATTTTTTTAAATAAAAAAATACAAGATTGAAATATAAAAATACTTTAATAAAAAAAATAACATAAGTTAAAATAAAAACAGGTATTAATTAATTCCTGTAGTCTGTAAATGGAAATGATTGTTTATTAATTATCTAAAAGCTGTGTAATTAAAAAGTCAGATGAAAAGTTAGATAAGAGAAGAAAGAAATTTTAGCTTGACCAATGGAAGCACTAAGCCTTGGCTCGGACCCTAACGAAAGTGATAGACTAGTGATGTTTTGTTCATTGAATCCTTGTGGATAATATAAAAAGGGAAATACAGTTTTTCTGACAGTTCCAGCGTTGTGTGTTTGAGAGATGTGGTATGACGCACATACCACACTCTCTATAAAAAAAAAAAAAATGAAAAGACTGTGATACCTTGAACCAGCTATTGCCATCTCCAGAACATTACCTTCCAACGGAGGGGTCGCGGGAATTGAAAGCAGAGGCCTGGACTCTTATACCATAAGCTATATGAAATGAACAATTGTTAAAATCAATCAAGAACTTTCGTCAAGTTTTGCAAATTGATAAACAAGCCAACTGAAATGTTAAAACGGACTCTTATCTGACTTTTTAAGTTTTTAAATCAAATTAATAATATTTAATTTTATATGTGTCCCGATTGATAAACATCATTTCCATTTTTTTTTCCCTTATTGTAAAGATTATTTAAATGTATGAAATTTGAGTTGTTTATAGACGCTTGCATGGATTCGTTTGCGGTTAATTATATTTTGGTTTTCATATTTGATCAAAATATATAGACATTCGATAAATAATGATATCTTACGGTGAGTATCTAAAATGTATTTATTCGGATGTCTTTTAAGTTATTGGTGACAACGCAAATATCTTATGGTGAATACTATTTGGGTTACTTATAAGTTTCCCTCTGTGATTGTCGGTATCAATAATTTTGTATTTTGATCGTTTATGTTTATTTTGAAATGTGTTTGATCGTGGAATCTATGTAATCGATCTATACCCAACATTTTTAAACAAATCTGTGCGAACGTATTTAAATGATAAAATTAAGTCGGGCGTGAATGGCTATATAGTTTTGTAAAGTTGTATTAAGGGAGGGTAATCTTAGGTTATTCATTTCGTAGTTGAATTGGTTCAATGGATTGGATATATTTGTGTAATTAGTAGATGTAGTATGAGGTCCGCTACGGGCAGGATTATAGATATACGCCACACACCCTCTGTTTGCCTATGGATGGGTTTGTAAGTCGGCAGAAGACCGCAGTCCATTCCTATGAAGTTTTTTGTTTATTGATCTACTTGCCAACAGATGTCACATTCCTGTTGGTGGAGAGTCAATGTCTTCTCTATTTCTACTTATTGTTCAGATGTACATTCCTGACAATATAGTATTTTGTGTTGTCGTATCATGCTACATTGAATACATGAATGTATCAGATGGATTGGCGCCAGTTGATTGCGAAATTTGTTGCCTAAGGTTAAATCAGGGAAGAATATTTTCCTTTCAAATGCAGACCTATGTAGTCCATTCATACTCGACCCTCTAAATAAATAGTAAACTCATTATTTGCAATCTACTTAAATTTAGAATTAAAGATCAATATAAAATTATAAACGTTAAATTTATTCCTCAAAATTTAAATATTATTTTATATGTGTGTAAATAAATATTTTTATGTGTTGATTTCTGGCAGTGGCTTTTATTCTTTTATATTTAAGATATAAAATTTATAGATTTTTATCTCTGCGTCTCCGCTGAGCTAGTGACTTGGGCTAACGGTCGGAATATTTAAAGAAAGTGGAATCTTAACAGCGCATATCTGCCTACTTTATAAATTTTTCTAGGCTCAAATGCCTAGATGGTGCCCTTGTAGTGCAGATATTGTTTTTGCGGTTAAATTCGATCTTCACTTTCATTCCGATTGGTACAATATATATATATGATATTAATTTACCTACTGATTACTGATTCTTTGCATCATTGATTTTTAACACCATTTAAAAATTTATTGAAAACATCTATGATTTGGTTTATTGTTTGGAAATCATCAAACTCAGAATCTTTAATCTAAGATATTGTAATTGTGTTATTCATACTTATAATAAATGTTTAATTTGTTTTGCTAAAATAATTAACATTTTGCTCCATAATTATATATTTTATTTTGTATTTATGTTTATATCTTGAGTTTTTTTTTTGTTTTACAGAAGTTATTTGTAGTGTTACTGTGCTTTGATGAATATGTGTGGTTTTTAAAATAAGTACTAAACAAGTTCTCTTCTACTTTTAATATTATATAAACATGATTGAATAGTATAGTGATTGAACATGTTTCATAAATTACATTTACTGAAATTGTTTACCGTTTACTATATATATCTGCAATACAATTATTGTAAGACATATTCAACTTAGGCCAATGATTAAGCTCATATGAAATTTGAAACAAGAATATATACAATTTTATTATTATATAAAAAGTTTTAATTCACCCAAAATCTAATGCTATAATATTGTATGTTTATAATTTAAAAATAAATATATCTCATAAATATATTTATATATAAAGGTCTGACTGTTATTCTGAAATGACTAAAATATGCCTAAATCCATATTACATGATGAGATTAAGCTATATCTGAACCATATTTTGTTTAAGAGATCAGTCTATTTGGTTTATCTCAGATAGTGATTAACAATATTAAAATTTAAATCTGCATTACAGAGTTCTAAAATTCAATTACATTTCTATATATATATATATATATATATATATATATATATATATATATATATATATATATATATATATATATATATATATATATATATATAAACTTACAAACACATAATCAATCGAATTATAACATAACTTGAAATAATAGACAACTGGTTTGTATGCAATTTAATTTAATTTAATTGCATACAAACTGGTTGCCTATTATTTTGAGTTATGTATAATTCAATTGATCAAGTCTATATATAGTAAATAGAGAGATTTGAATGATTAGATTAATTATATATATATATAATCAAGTAATTGGTCGTACAGAAAATTCTATGATGTTTGAACTATATATAGCAGGGATGAGTTTTAAACTTCAGTTGAAAAATCACTATGTTAAACATATTATTTATCTAAATCAGACGATTGTTGAAAATCATTTTCTTAATAGAATATGCATAAAAAATGATCACAAAAGATTTTGCTTAATTCAAATGAAAAAAAATCATAGTTGTTATTTAAAAAAATAACTTCTACATTTGGGTCATGCCAAACTGTTTCTTTATCATTTTAAAAACTTCTTTATTAAAGAATAATATTAATTGAATTTACTCATTTTTCAATCTAAAACTTTTAGTGATGCAGTAGCCATACTATGCAAGTGTATAAATATTTTTAAGGCTGCTTTATAGTATGTTTATGCTTTAAATTAGATTTTTAAGTTATCATAATCTGATGTAAAAGTTTTAAAAAAGTTTCAACTGAGTAATATTATTGAACACCTTTTTTGAAGTATGTTTTACAATTTTTTTTATCAAATAAATTTTAAAATCATTATAACTTAGTACATAGTTTGACACTAAAATTTTAATATGATTTTAAAAATCATTTTGACTTATTAACAATACTATTATTATATCATTTTTAATTCATTATTATTAATTACTTTTTAATCATTTTTTAAATATAGAAATTCCTCCTAAATTTGCAGTTTGAACAGTATAAATATTATTTGCAGTAAAAACATTTATGATTACTAATATTTACAATACACTTAATTTATTTAACAATTTAGAATCTGAGTATTAATTTTTTTTTTTTTGTTACTTGAAAAATTACATTTTCAATTGAAATCTAACATAATTAATAAACTGGGCGTTCAACATTATCCTCTTGGTTGAAAATATTTTTTTTGTTATTATTGTTTTAACTATATATTTGCTCCAATAATAAAAATAGTCCTGGCTGAAAAAAAAAAACAAAAAGAAAATAAAGATAAAAAGATCATTTTGAACAAATTGTAGATGTGTTGTTCTTAATTTAATACTTTTGTATCTCTTCATTGTCTGTTCTTTTGAACAATTATAATTATAAATAAATTATACATTTTCATTTAAAATAATTTTCTTGTAGAATTTTATGATATTAAATGTATAATTGTTAAAAATTATATTAGATAATTTTTAATTAAATGCAGTTTTTTAATACTTATGTTATTTTGTAATGGTCTAGGCTAGGGGTCCCCAACCCTATGCCTGCGAGCACCATGGCACCCGAAAACCATTTTACATGTGCCCACCTCTATCCGAACGTGATAAAAAAATATTTTTCTGATACAAATAAATTTAATTTTTAAAATTTCTTATAAATTATTGTATTATATTGTAATCAAATGTTAAAATTTAATTTTTGAAATAAATATTTTTTTGTACATTATGAATATTATTAACAATATCCAACAATAAATTTACATTGAAAAAATAAATGGTGCCCGCTACCTGGTCAGTATTATAAAATGTGCTCTTAAGCGCAAAAAGGTTGGGGACTGTTGGTCTAGGCATGCAGAATTCTTTCTGTCAATCTTAAGCATAAAGGTTCTAAATTAAAAAAATGATTTTTTTAAAATAAATTCTGAATGTTGTTTTATAAACCCCACTTTTTTTTCTATGTATCCAAAAACAAATTATAAAATATTTTTATATCATATCCAGGTCTTAAAAAAGTGGAATAACAACATCATATTTAGTTGTCATATTATCAGACTCTGAATAAATTACATTTTTCCAGTCATAGCCTATACCTTAATAACATGTGATAACTATTTAAGTATGTAACTGTCTAAAAATAATTTATTCTCTAAGGGACAATAGAACAAGTGATCTGTGTTGTTTAGTGTACTTATAGAGAGATATATTACTCTTGAGCTCAAGATTTTAAATCACAATTCCTTCTGCTACTTCTGATATTTGAACTTCTTTTGAGTGTCTGTCTATCAAGCATTTCATCATCATCATCATCATCATCATTATTATTATTATTATTATTATTATTATTATTATTATTATTATTAGTAGTAGTAGTAGTAGTAGTAGTAGTAGTAGTAGTAGTATACATATATATATATATATTCTACCGGTAAAAATCACCATGCTTAATCACACACAGTAATCCGAATTCAAACCCAGTCCACGTCTAGGAATAAATTCCAAAATGCAAACTAAATTCAAACCCAAACCCTGGCATGACCCACCGATGACAACATTACAACGGTACGGGGTTTTCCCTTTACTAGCTCATCGAAAAACACAGACTAAATTACCTACAATCAGCTATTTCATAGATACCTTATAGTCGGGATATTGGTACGGCTAATAATTTAATGTATATATTTAAGTTGTCGATACAGACAGCAAGTGATTGACTAGATTTCGAGAGTAATAATGCAAGAGAGACAAAATTAGGTTAGATAATTTTTTAATAAATTATTGAAAGCACTGAATAATATTATTTACAGGTACGGTAAAACTCTCATATGTATTTTACAATAAATTGCTGCTAGTCATCAATAATCAGTTTGTACTGATTAACAAACTCGTGCCAATATTTATGTGTTTAAATGGTTGTACAGGTTGATATGAGAATCAGAGTAATTGGAGCACTTCAAATATTTAACCACTAGTTTATATTAAGTTGTTTTATTTTAATAGCTTCAAACCATTGCGTATATGGATAAATGGGAGGCGGTTTATATAAAAATATAATATATAATACTGATGTACTGATGGTTGCAGGGATTAAGGTATACTACAAATAATAACTTGCGGTGCATTGACGGAATACCGGGCGGCTTGTACTTTGACAAGTCTTAATGCCCCCAAGTAGATCCGGGACACTACAACCAGCCGGGATCATTTTCGAACCCCGGTGATCCAAGAGATTACCTGGAGAAGAATTTCTTTCTCTCCATATGGTAGTAAAACGAGACGCCAACTTAGGCGAAGGTAAAGGCATTGCCACCGTAACATCGAGTAAGAGTGATCGGAAGTGGATTTTAAAACGAATTATATAAACCCTTTTCTCTATCCGTAACATGTTCTACGCAACAGCCTGATATAACTATTCAATAAAAACATGGCGATATCAAACGATCGCAAAAGTAACAATTAATTAATTTCACTCTGAAACCCATAACTCCCCGGATTATTCGGAAGGTAATAGTAGCAATAAAACATTACTCCGTAATAATATATAAAAAAAAATATAATAAAATTTTAGACTATTTTAAGTATTTGAGATTTGGAGTATAGATTAAAATATCATGACAAAGTAAAAGAAACAATAAAAATACTTGAATATTTCTCAACTCAACATAAATGAAACAATTTTTAGTTCGATAAAAGAAAATTACTTTTAAAATGAATATAATAACTATTACGAGATAAACTTTACTGACTTTAATTAGAGTTGAGAAATATTATTATTGGCATCGTTTTGTTTGTAAAATAAGTAATAGTAAAATATAAATGTATTCACAAATGGATTATTAGTAGGCACAAATATTAATAATTATCATCTAAAGACTAGAGCACAGAAATATTAGAGAAGAAGTTTACTGACAGGGTTTTGTGTAACATTTTCAAATGGAAAACAAGAAATTTACATGCAATTAATTAGGTTAACAGATTAAATTTAAAATTATTACTGAGAGGAAAGTTAAAAAGTTCATGTAACAAAAGTTACCATTCTTTCTTCGTCCGGCTTTTCTTCTTGCGGTGATATGTATGAAGAATGTAGGCGTGCATTTTGAATTTCTTTGAACGGCATGGTTAATTTAAATGTTGGAATTTGGAAGACTGGAAGCACGGAAAACATTACAAATCAGCGGTACGAAAGATTTAAATTGGCAGAACAGGAATCAGCTTCTTGGACTTAGCCCATCATTATTGCAGTTTACGGGGCAACTTCTTAATAATGGTTGAAGTGATTTCTCTGGAACAACTCCTTTGCTGTCACTTGAGACGATCTAAGCACAGCCAAGTCAAAAGTTAGAGTGTATATTTTATCTAAGATGGCTACGGTTGACCTTTCTGCCTAGTTTTTGTTCATGACTCCGCCTCCTTTGATTTTCCGGCCTCCAGCAATATCTAATTTTTGACTATACAATAGCATTTGCCTTTCTTGATAAGAGTTCTACGTTTCTCATTTCCATTGTTCGGTTTTCATTTATTTTTAAATTTAATACATGATTCTAAATTGACAACAATTACATCGGAATTCGTGAATACAAAAATATAAATTCATTATCTTAATTTATCGAAGTACAAATTAATTATCTATACATTTTGTACAAGTAAGATTTTGATTAAAAATACTGATCAAAGGAATGTGACTTTTGATCAGCATTTTTAAATGACTTTGTATAATTTGCAAAATTAAAATTTAAAGAAAATATACACGCAATTGAAACTTTTAAATTGAGCTAATATAAATCCACAAACCACACACACGGATATTATTCATCATGATTTGTGACATTTATACTCATACTCTTTACATTAAATTCTTTTTAAACAAACACAAAATAAATAACTTAAAATTTATGTGGCTTGGAATAGAAAAAGTCTCATTGCAGGTAAATAGTGGTTTAGAATTACCGTTCTTAAATGACAACCATGAAACTAAGATCGATTCTTCAATCTGTCTGTTTCATTTCTTCCTACTTAAAAAAAAATAACAAAAAAAAATGTTTATACATATTTTACTGACTTACATTTCATTACAAAGTTGATCGACTATGGAGAACAGTCTGGGTGAGAGTTTGAACCTAAACATGGGTGTGGAATGATACATTTTATCAATCATTTGTATATTAATGTCCATTGGTCTTTACTCATCATCTGAAACATTTATAACATAGTGGTCGTTTACCGGGTTATCCCAAAATCACTGTTTGTTTTTTTATGTTCTCCCTGGGTCAGGAGGTATATAAGGCTTTAATTGTCTCGCGTTGTAATGACTCTGCTCCCATTCCCTTTTTGTTGGAGACAAATCCCCATAATCAATCTGGTTTAAAAGCTCAATAGTTTTTTTCAAACGACATGGGGCAGCTTCCCAGCATCATTCTTTGTACCCACGGTGGTAAATTATGCACAATAATCCGGATAATGTGCTGATCAGTGTACTTAAAAGCAGTAAGAGATTTAAGTATTGTCACTTGGTGAATGAAGAATGCTGCATAACCCTATCTGTTGTTCTCATTATATTTTTGACTGGAGAGCTTGTGTAAAAGTCCCTCCTGCTTCTCTTCACCCCAATACCTTTTTAAAAGGGCATTTTCATAACCTTGAATTGTAATCGGTGGGTTTTTCAATAATTTCCACCAAGCCTTCGTGGATTCCTTTAGATAATGGCTGGCTACTGTTATTTTCTCCTTCTCGGTCATTTGGTGTAAGCATAAAAATTCCTTGACACTATCCAAATGTACATCTGGATTTTCTCCGGGGTCGTCTTTAAATATTTGAATATGAATGGATGACCCAAAGTATGGTATATTACTCATCCTTATTTGGGGATTTATTGTCTGTTTTACTTTTTTTTCTTTTCCTTTGATAGCAGTTTCCCTTGCCACTATTGGTTTTTCAATTTGACCCTGCCTCTCAGTTTGCATCTCCAACTCATCATTACTAACTTCTATCTTCTGGCTTGTTTTCTCTTCACTGACTTCCTCGCTCTGAATTTCCAACTCCTTCGGTATGGTTTGGTCATCTTCTTCCTTCTTTGTATTGCTATTGGGTTTCTCTGCTGTATGGACAAACATATTTGCTGACAAATTTATTTGAAAGGCGCCAGCCAGCAACATGTGACCAATAGATAATTTAATCCACTGATCCCCAAATATATACTTTTTACGTGACTTAATAAAATCATTTGATTCAAGAACATAATGTTTTATGTAGAACGTTTAATATTAACGCTACTTCTGCGGGGTTATCATACAATTTCAAGTTTCTACAATGTAAGTGTATATACCTTTAACACTTTGACGACTGTATTTGGCTGATTGGTTTTATACAAAAAACTTAACCTAAACGGTTACTCTACTTAATATCGGATAGCACATATTCCGGCCAAACTTTATTCAACTGATATTTATATTATGCACTGGCTTTGATAAGACTTCTATATTACACCATATATATACACACATACATGCGTTTATTTGTAAGACATGAAAAGTAATCCTACTTTCTTTGCTTTATTTTTTTCTTAAAAAATTTTCAAACAACAAAACAAAATTTACTTGCAAAAAGATTTATGAAATAACATTCGTTTATTTTGAATTAAATAAACGCACAAAATCGATACAGGTTTTCACTTGCTTTGAAACTATTCTCAATATTTTTGTCGTTAACAAAACTTCAAAATCGCTTTCACACTTTTTTCAAAAAAAAAATCTCACTATATTATCTTAACAATATTAGAAGGCAATCTATTCAACTGAAACTACTTGCAAGCCAGGTGAAAAAAAAGATTAGTATATTTGACTTACTCAAAACATCGTTTTAACTGCGCATTTTAATAACGCAAAGTATATATCTCAACGGTATGAAAAAAAATCGAATATTTCTATAATTTAATATTTACTCTTGTTCACTCTGCAGGGTGTGGGAGATTTCTTCATCAGAGCACCACGGAGGGCGTCCAAAATTTTAAACACTGTACCGGTAAAAATCACCATGCTTAATCACACACAGTAATCCGAATTCAAACCCAGTCCACGTCTAGGAATAAATTCCAAAATGCAAACTAAATTCAAATGCAAACCCTGGCATGACCCACCGATGACAACATTACAACGGTACGGGGTTTTCCCTTTACTAGCTCATCGAAAAACACAGACTAAATTACCTACAATCAGCTATTTCATAGATACCTTATAGTCGGGATATTGGTACGGCTAATAATTTAATGTATATATTTAAGTTGTCGATACAGACAGCAAGTGATTGACTAGATTTCGAGAGTAATAATGCAAGAGAGACAAAATTAGGTTAGATAATTTTTTAATAAATTATTGAAAGCACTGAATAATATTATTTACAGGTACGGTAAAACTCTCATATGTATTTTACAATAAATTGCTGCTAGTCATCAATAATCGGTTTGTACTGATTAACAAACTCGTGCCAATATTTATGTGTTTAAATGGTTGTACAGGTTGATATGAGAATCAGAGTAATTGGAGCACTTCAAATATTTAACCACTAGTTTATATTAAGTTGTTTTATTTTAATAGCTTCAAACCATTGCGTATACGGATAAATGGGAGGCGGTTTATATAAAAATATAATATATAATACTGATGTACTGATGGTTGCAGGGATTAAGGTATACTACAAATAATAACTTGCGGTGCATTGACGGAATACCGGGCGGCTTGTACTTTGACAAGTCTTAATGCCCCCAAGTAGATCCGGGACACTACAACCAGCCGGGATCATTTTCGAACCCCGGTGATCCAAGAGATTACCTGGAGAAGAATTTCTTTCTCTCCATATGGTAGTAAAACGAGACGCCAACTTAGGCGAAGGTAAAGGCATTGCCACCGTAACATCGAGTAAGAGTGATCGGAAGTGGATTTTAAAACGAATTATATAAACCCTTTTCTCTATCCGTAACATGTTCTACGCAACAGCCTGATATAACTATTCAATAAAAACATGGCGATATCAAACGATCGCAAAAGTAACAATTAATTAATTTCACTCTGAAACCCATAACTCCCCGGATTATTCGGAAGGTAATAGTAGCAATAAAATATTCACTTGTTATCATTACTCCGTAATAATATATAAAAAAAAATATAATAAAATTTTAGACTATTTTAAGTATTTGAGATTTGGAGTATAGATTAAAATATCATGACAAAGTAAAAGAAACAATAAAAATACTTGAATATTTCTCAACTCAACATAAATGAAACAATTTTTAGTTCGATAAAAGAAAATTACTTTTAAAATGAATATAATAACTATTACGAGATAAACTTTACTGACTTTAATTAGAGTTGAGAAATATTATTATTGGCATCGTTTTGTTTGTAAAATAAGTAATAGTAAAATATAAATGTATTCACAAATGGATTATTAGTAGGCACAAATATTAATAATTATCATCTAAAGACTAGAGCACAGAAATATTAGAGAAGAAGTTTACTGACAGGGTTTTGTGTAACATTTTCAAATGGAAAACAAGAAATTTACATGCAATTAATTAGGTTAACAGATTAAATTTAAAATTATTACTGAGAGGAAAGTTAAAAAGTTCATGTAACAAAAGTTACCATTCTTTCTTCGTCCGGCTTTTCTTCTTGCGGTGATATGTATGAAGAACGTAGGCGCACATTTTGAATTTCTTAGAATGGCATGGTTAATTTAAATGTTGGAATTTGGAAGACTGGAAGCACGGAAAACATTACAAATCAGCGGTACGAAAGATTTAAATTGGCAGAACAGGAATCAGCTTCTTGGACTTAGCCCATCATTATTGCAGTTTACCGGGCAACTTCTTAATAATGGTTGAAGTGATTTCTCTGGAACAACTCCTTTGCTGTCACTTGAGACGATCTAAGCACAGCCAAGTCAAAAGTTAGAGTGTATATTTTATCTAAGATGGCTACGGTTGACCTTTCTGCCTAGTTTTTGTTCATGACTCCGCCTCCTTTGATTTTCCGGCCTCCAGCAATATCTAATTTTTGACTATACAATAGCATTTGCCTTTCTTGATAAGAGTTCTACGTTTCTCATTTCCATTGTTCGGTTTTCATTTATTTTTAAATTTAATACATGATTCTAAATTGACAAAACAATTACATCGGAATTCGTGAATACAAAAATATAAATTCATTATCTTAATTTATCGAAGTACAAATTAATTATCTATACATTTTGTACAAGTAAGATTTTGATTAAAAATACTGATCAAAGGAATGTGACTTTTGATCAGCATTTTTAAATGACTTTGTATAATTTGCAAAATTAAAATTTAAAGAAAATATACACGCAATTGAAACTTTTAAATTGAGCTAATATAAATCCACAAACCACACACACGGATATTATTCATCATGATTTGTGACATTTATACTTATACTCTTTACATTAAATTCTTTTTAAACAAACACAAAATAAATAACTTAAAATTTATGTGGCTTGGAATAGAAAAAGTCTCATTGCGGGTAAATAGTGGTTTAGAATTACCGTTCTTAAATGACAACCATGAAACTAAGATCGATTCTTCGATCTGTCTGTTTCAATATATATATATATATATATCAGAACTATGATCACATTTTCAAAAACTATGATAACTTAAAATACTGAATTATAATAAATTAAAGTTAATACTCATATTGCTCTGTATACCAAGGAAATATTGAAAACATTAATGTAATAAATTTTCTTGAAGACCTGCCTCAAAATATAAGTTACCTTTTAATAAAGGTTCTCAGGACTGAAAAGTCATTAAATGTTATAATAAATGATTTCAATATTTTCTCTGTGCATGAAACTATATAAAGTAATATTAAAATAGTATTATTCCCAGTGCAGTATGTAGTATGTCAGCCTTTGGTAGATAATGTTCTAGGTTTGATTTCGGTTCTGGCACTTCCAGCACTCAAACTTTTTATGAAGTTATTCATTTATTTTATTTATTTACTCTCAAGCAATAAAGTTATTCAGCTATTTTATTTAATAATAACATTATAACTACTCAAAACTTTTAAATTAACAAATTACTTCCTAAATCAATATGCCCACCATATATCTTCTTTGCAGAAAAATCTTTATTTGTCAGGTAAATTAAAGGCTAGAATTATTTAAATATTTACCCAGAGATGATTATTCAATCTTGTATTTACCTGATCTGATTATGACCAGACTGATTTCATATTCAGCAATATCAATATATCACAATATTTTTTTCACAATGTGGGAAAACAGTTTATAATCCACTATAATGCTCATTAAAAAGTAAATATTACTCTATAAGAAATACACAGTATGTGCAATACATAACGCAATTGACATATGTTTGTAATCAATCAAATTTTTATTACTATAAATAGAATAAAAATATTAACAATAAAGATTAATCTTTATTATTTAGACTATAAATATTTGTAAATTTAGATATATAAAACTACGTGAGTGTGCTTTTTTTTTTTTTAAAAAAAAAAATTAAATAATGTTCTTTGATTTTTACTTTTCTAATTTTAGAAGCCTACTAATTACTTTCTTTGAATTAATTTGTTGTTAAAAAAAGATCGCAATGCTAATATCATTCATTTTAAGTATTATTAAATAAATATTGATTTAACTATTTACATGTTTCTATTTAAATATATAATGAAAGACAAATACCACTTTAGGTAATAAAAATAAAAAAGTTAACCTTAATTTTATTATTATAAAATGCGTTTATGAAAATAAAAGTGCAATGTTGAATTTATTTAATTTCAATATTAATTTAAGAAAATTATCTCTTTTTTTTGTATGTTAATAAAAAAAAAAGTATAATATTTAAATACAATTCACTGGTGTAAAAAGTAAGTATTAAAATATTACATACTTATTATCACAATTCTTTACTGCCTTAGAATAGCTTTATGCAATATAAGATACCAAGTTTATCTTCTATTTTTTTTCTAATATCCAATTCAAATCAATGGAAATCTTTTTCCAAAATAATATCGCAAATCAATAATCTCTTTAATCGTAAAACTATTTTCTCTCTAAGAATTCTTAATACCTTTAACTATACTTTGAAACAACTATTATTCTATTTATTTCAATGGTAAATGTTTTTCCATTTTAAATTTCTAATTTCAATTTATTTACTTCATTCTTCTTTACGACTTAACTTTTTTAAAAAAAAGACTTATACCATAATGTGATCCACACATATATATTTATATATTTGATTTATTTAAAAAGAGATTTATTGATAATAAATAATATTTTTAATATATTATGCTCATCAGTAGTAGGAAATTTATATTTATTCAATTTATTTCTTAAAAGAATTTATATATTATCTAATTTATAAAAATGATAAAAAATAATTATTCTATTAATGCAGTAATAAATCCCCAATACATAAATATTATTTAAATAAAAATGCCTAATATGTAATAATTATGCTTCTAAAAACAAATATTTAGAAAGTTACTATCTCGGTTTCACAGGGCTCGCCCCTAAATGCCTTATGCTTTGTAGCATATATTAACCCCCTCTTGATAGACATAGAGAGAAGGCTCCCTGGTACTTATATCAGTGGAATTAAAAAATCAATTAATGTAATAGCATACATTGATGACATATTAGTAATTTGGCCATCTATAAAATATCTAAAACTGCTGTATAAGATACAGGACGAATCCACAGCTGATTATGTATACTCAACTTTAATATAAATCAGTGGCCTGGAAAGTCGCTACTGGAAAGAAAGTTAGAGCCAAATTTACAGAACCCCAAAAATTTCTCAGCTTTCCCTTATCCAGGTTGCCAACAGCAATGATGAAAAAAATACAAAATGCAATATTGAAATCAACAGAAATGTTAACCAACTCATTGTCCAAGGTTTAATTTTTCCTCCAGGAAAAGGTGACAATGCTGAACATTAAAATATTTATAAAGATCACCCACTTTCTCCCCATCATAATGCTGAATGAGAACTTTATAAACAAAATAAACTCTATGTGTTCCAGGCTACTTTGGGGAAGAGGAGTGGTGAACATAGGTTTAAGTAAAATACAATAGCCTAAGAAACTTAATGGCCTCTCTTTACATTCATTCCCAGCCATCTATTCACAAAGGGCCTATAATTTAATTGTTAATTGGACCCTACTATATGGGTATCATGAGATCACACAAATCATCTTGCCCACTGACTGGTCAAGGATTGGATAATGAAGGTGAATAAATACCTAAGAAAATTCACTACACCAGAACAATACCATTCGCAAATAAGATCAGACTATGGAAAGCATATCACCCAAAGAAACCAGAGTTACAATGTTTGCCAAGTAAACTAAATCTAACTAACAATAGGCTCTTATCAAGAACTAAATTCTGGGAATTGGAGCTGAAATTCATTGATTTTGTAATCAAATTAAATCATGATGTTTTGCCCACTAATTGGTTTCTTGTATATAAAAGGGGTTTCAAAATACTTGACCCTATATGCCAATTGTGTGGGCAAAAAGATGAAACAGTTGAACACATAATTGGAGCATGTACACAATTTGACAAAGTCAGAAAATTTATACATGACCACTCCCAAATGGGAGTGAATTGTATCACCTCAATACAAGACTGTATAAATTACAAAATTTTGGGGCTGGTCAGAATTGCAATCTTCACAGTGTTCTTATTATAGAAAACCAGATGTAAAATAGTTATTGGAAAATCAGAATCAGAAGTAGTTCAATTTTTTTGTAACAGCTGGGAGAAAATCAAGACAAAGTACAAAGGCTATTCATCAAAAAAAATTATTGAAAGCACATGGTCATACTTTAACACTGCACTTTTGGACTAATATACTCTGGTCTTCATTGATTGTCTTATTCATAATTACAACTCTCAATAGAATAAGAGGCACTACTCAATAGAATGAGAGGCACTAGACCTTGTTTGATGATTGATTATATGTAAAAGTTTTCATTATAAATAAATATTTATTTTTAAAAGTAAAAAAAAACAACTACAAATCTATGTGAATGAGAGTTATGGAAACACATATTAAGTAACAAAATTAATCAAGAGCATATTTGACTCTTGAATGAAGGTATTATTTTATACTCTTAAATAATATTTTATAGCATTTGCTAGTATCATCATCATCATCATCACTTTCAACTATTACATTCCACTAAAGGAAGGAAATCTGTTCATGTTTAATCTCTTTGTATTATTTATTCATCTCACATCTAGTCTCTTACTAGATGTTTTATAATTTCTTTAATTTTTTATTTATTTATTTAAGACTTCAACTATCTTCTCTAATAAGATTCTTCTTTTAATTACATTAATGATGATTGCTTACTCACTTACCATGCAATCTATTTTCAATCCCTCCTTATTACTCTTAACATATAGCAGTCCATACTTTATTACATAAAATCCATGTTAAATGTCAAAGCTTTAGAATTGTATATAAGAACAGACAAAATATGTCTATTAAAAATCTTTCTTTGCAATATATAAGCATATATTTTAATATTAAATTATTTCTACCATAAACACATGGACCACATTTAATTTTACAATTACATGTAAAAAAAATTCTATCTGTATTAGTAATTTATCCAAGATATTTGTAGTTATTAACTTTTTCCAATTCATTGTGATCAATCTTTATGTTAAAAAGCATCAAGTATTATTTTATTCAATTTTATACTTACTTTTTTTAACATTTTCCAAAGTCTCTGCAGTATTATTTGTAAATACAATCAAATCATCTGTAAAATGCAGATAGCATAAATAATCTCCATTTATTTTTTATTTCATTAACTTTTCATTACCGAAATTGCCAGTCTATTATAAAGAAAGTTTCTAAAGATTTATCCAATTTTTCTGATCTATAGTTTTTCTTTTCCAATAATTCTAGCACATGTACTATCCTTCTTTGTGTTTTATAATTTTTTGGACTCCAAGTTAAATTGTCAACTGTCTATCTATTATTTTCTCTTCAAGAAACATCTCCAATCCAAGTCCACTTTCATATTCTTACTTTTTTCAATTATATCAGTGAGATTTGTTTTTTCTCTTATCCATGAATTTTGTTTACAATCCCTTTTTACTACTTATCATATTTTATTAAATAGTATGAAGTCTCTAGATTGTTTTTCTGTATAGCATCCAAGGGACATAATCTATAATTATATATATATATATATATATATATATATATATATATATATATATATATATATATATATATATATATATATATATATATATATATATATATATATATATCATTTTGACAATTTCTTCAACATCATTTTATTCAGTGAATCACTTTTTTCCCACATAATTCTAAAAATAATCATGGAACTACCTTTAAATCTAAGATTTTTTTCTTTGTTATATTTTTCATTTTTTCACAGTTTTAATTATGATTTTTAATTATAATTAGTAAGAATTTACAATTATAATAATTTGGTATCTGTAAATGGTTACCTTATAATAAACCACTTTTTAAAACTCTTATCATTTATCCTAAACTAAAAATGTCCATAACTAACCTATCTTAACATTATTTATCTTTTTTTTTTTGCTAAATCTCAAATTTTTTTCCACCTTACACAGACTACAATATATCTTTTATAAGTGCTTTACATTTATTAAACAATTATTTATATTTTAATGTTTCTAATATTGAAAATTTAATTTCAATTTTCTTTTAACTCTTATAATAAGTAATATAATATTGTGTAATATTTAATAATGATAAAAAATAACTCAAATATTTGCTTTCTATAAAGCTATAAGCCAAAAAAAAGTATCGCCACATTTTTTATGAAAATTTGATTTTCATAGGTCATTGAAGAATTCTTTATTTTTATTTTTAAAAAAAATTGTTTATTACAATTATTATATCCTTTTTATACCACCAAACATCACATGACCTGTTTTAATATTATTTTTATCATTGTTTTTTATTATCAGCTCAATAATTAAAAAAAAACCATAAAATCTTTAATATATTCTATATTTTCTTTTCCAAGTAAATGTTGTGTTCCAAAAAATTGATGCTCGCCCTTAGTATTCATTTTTAATTTATTTGATGAAGTAAAGCTCTTGCGGATGCATTCCCATGAACTTTTATATTTCTTTTATATAATTCAGATATAGATGTAATTGCTTTATTTTGTTTTCAATTTTAATAAGTATCAATTTTTTTATATTTTACAATAAACTAACAATTCCTATTTCTGTCCTAGTCAATTAAATTCTATTGATACATTTATTTTAATTTGTTGTAAGTGATTAATTTGTTTTGTTTGCACTCCAGAGAATTCTCATCTATCTATTTGTTGAAATAATTGTTAGAGTTAAACAATTAAGAGAAGCTTTGCATATCATAATTCTGCAATGAAATTTTTTTGGTATAGCTTTTATTGCTACCTACTGACAGAAAGATAAAATCAACTGTTAATTATAGCTTTTCATTATTTTATATATAAAATATTCCTAATACTTATCTTTTAGAAGTATATTCTCTTCCAGATATTTTGTTACTAATATAGTGTCTAATATATATTTATAATCTTTCCATTTTCTAAGATCAGACTTAATGTATTTATGTGTGCATATTAAGTATACATTAATTGTTTATCTTAAATAAATACAGTAAAATATACATTAATAAAGGCAAATTCAATATGAAACTATACTCTGAGTTTTCAGAGATATTTTTTATGACTTGAAATGCTCAACACAAGGAAAATATTTAAGTAATAAGTAAAAATCTCTCATAGCATCTCAATATTTCTACCATGCATTTGATACCCACCTTTTGCTCTGAATATTTTATCCATTATACTCATTATTATTGGTTTAGCTTTAGGTTGATTTATTTTTATAACGAACTTACTGCATATTGCATCAATCTAACTTAACATTTAAAAAAAATAACCATATTATTTTAACATCTGGAAACTTGTTATAATAAAAACCTCTCTCACATGGTCAATTAAATTAACACTAAAGTAAAATTACTTTAATAACTCACATAAAATAAAAAATCTATCTATCTATCTATCTATCTATCTATCTATCTATCTATCTATCTATCTATCTATCTATCTATCTATCTATCTATCTATCTATCTATCTATCTATCTATCTATCTATCTATCTATCTATCTATCTATCTATCTATCTATCTATCTATCTATCTATCTATCTATCTATCTATCTATCTATCTATCTATCTATCTATCTATCTATCTATCTATCTATCTATCTATCTATCTATCTATCTATCTATCTATCTATCTATCTATCTATCTATCTATCTATCTATCTATCTATCTATCTATCTATCTATCTATCTATCTATCTATCTATCTATCTATCTATCTATCTATCTATCTATCTATCTATCTATCTATCTATCTATCTATCTATCTATCTATCTATCTATCTATCTATCTATCTATCTATCTATCTATCTATCTATCTATCTATCTATCTATCTATCTATCTATCTATCTATCTATCTATCTATCTATCTATCTATCTATCTATCTATCTATCTATCTATCTATCTATCTATCTATCTATCTATCTATCTATCTATCTATCTATCTATCTATCTGTCTATCTGTCTATCTGTCTGTCTGTCTGTTTATCTGTCTGCCTATCTGTTTATCTGTCTGTCTATCTATCTATCTATCTATCTATCTATCTATCTATCTATCTATCTATCTATCTATCTATCTATCTATCTATCTATCTATCTATCTATCTATCTATCTATCTATCTATCTATCTATCTATCTATCTATCTATCTATCTATCTATCTATCTATCTATCTATCTATCTATCTATCTATCTATCTATCTATCTATCTATCTATCTATCTATCTATCTATCTATCTATCTATCTATCTATCTATCTATCTATCTATCTATCTATCTATCTATCTATCTATCTATCTATCTATCTATCTATCTATCTATCTATCTATCTATCTATCTATCTATCTATCTATCTATCTATCTATCTATCTATCTGTCTATCTATCTATCTATCTATCTATCTATCTATCTATCTATCTATCTATCTATATGTGTTTACCTAAACTATTTATGTATTCATTTATTAACATATCTATTTATCTATACATCTACTCAACTATATATCCACTTATCTATTTTCAAACATATTTAAAATCAAATTAATATAATAAACAAAAAACTCTGGAATAAACTCTACCATATTCAATATACTTTTATAAAAAATAATAGCTATAGCCAGTTTATGGCATATACATCATCCTGAGTAGCATTTAACAACTAAATTTTAAAAAAAAAAAAACAAATCTCATTAAATTTGTCTGACCAATTTTCTATATATATATACACACACGCTCGTATAATTGCAGAAAAAAAAATTGTGATATTAAATATTTAATCAAACATTCACTTCTCTACAAATGTTTGATTTTTTCAAGAAGTTTCAAATCTTTTCCAAAGTGGATTTCTTAAATCTTACATAGTGTTTATGAACTCTTTTTTACATTTCTTCATTTATTTCTTTTTGGTACACTCATTATGGTCATTTGTTTTTAGTAATGAAAAAAGTTAAAAAGAATTATTTTATTGTAAATTCATTTAATTTTTTTATTTTTAAAGAAAGCTTACAAAATATTTTACTTAAATTTTATATATATAAAAAAGAAACTTTATTTAAAAAAAAAAAGTAAAAAATAAAGAATTTAAAAATATGGATTTTGATAAAAATAAGTTAGTTAAGTCAGTAAAATTTTATATATATATAAAAGTTATACTAAAAACAGTGAGTGAGAAAATAATATTCAGTGAAGTAAATATGATAGAGAGACTTGTTAAGCTTAAAAACTGATCTTAAACAGAGATAACTATATATATATATGTGTGTACGTTGAAAAGAATTAGAGCTAAGACATAAAAGATATGGAGATAACAATCTATAGTAAGTTTGGTCAACATTTTTCGTAGCAGAGGCCTCAAAAGATATTCATCAAACATCAGGTTACAAAATTTAAAATATGCGAAATTTTACCTCCTTTTTTGTTTTGTTTACCAATATTGTCTTCTTTTATATATTACAATATATACAATTTTATTTTATATTTCATTTTAATAATCATGTTACCCATAATATTTAAGATTTTTAATTCAAAACAAACATCAACAAAAAAGAACTGAATGTAACTTGAAATTATCATTATCTATGCACATGCCACAAATGAGAACACTTATAATGATTAATTATATTTATTATAGATGATTAGTTTGTTTTTCATTTATAATATATACAAAGAGCTTTAATTTATTATCACGCTACATAGAAAATGGGCAGCACGTGGTCGATGTCGAATGTAAAGTGACTTATGGAAATAATTTTTAAAAAAATTGTTGATGAGAATGACTATTGCTAAGTGCAAATCCAAGCAAAGTTTTAATTTTTCCCCCAATATTTGATCTTTTCTATTTTGAACTACTTATTATTTTAACAATTTCTTTTCTATATATTTTCGAATTTCTTTATTTTAACATATTTCAAACATTCCCGAGTACTTGTCATTGATTCGTAAAATGAAACATTTTTTTTATTATTATTAAAAACCTTTTCAATCATTCTGATTCTATATTTAATTTTATAATCAATTTTTCCGTATTTATTTATCTAGATATTCAATATTTAAAAGCATTAATTTACTTCAACAATCCAATCTTTACTTTCTACAGGCAACATAATTTAACACGATAAATTTACAAAATACATATTTTAAAAAATTGAATGAAAAGTATTACACCTCTTTATCAAATTGAAACATAGATCAGAGACGTTTGAATGTTAAACAATATATAATATATATTTGTAATTTAAATATTTTTAATTTAAACATAATAATGTTTATAATTGCTGATAATAACTAATATAATTAAAAACTAATTAAAATGAAGTCAACTTAAATTATAAGACAACTATTAAAAATGAATATATATATATATATATATATACACACACAACATTAAGAGAGAAGCAATATAACTAATTTAATATGACTGCTTGTTTTTTCATCATTCTATCAACTACCTGTCTACTCACCCAATAAACTTCATTTACCTATTCTTTATTTATTTACTAAGACCACTTATTCATCCAAATATTTCCTTATTCATACATAAATCTAACTGAATATTCTTTTTATATACTCATATATTTATTAATTCCCTCATTAGTAATTTCACTACCATCTTATTTTTTACAAACATCTTGTCTTTTATCCAGCCTTCTTATTTATTTATATGCTTACTGTATGAATGTTTACCTCTATTTACCTATCTAGCTCATTGTCTACCTCTCTATTTACCATCTATCTATTTATCTTAGATGTAGAATAAAAAATATTCCAACTTAAATATATGTGTATTCGTCACATAATGGTATTATTTTGTATTTAACTAAAATGTGTTAATGAAAAGTGAAATTTTTTCAGAATAATTTTATTAGTCAAAAAGTTTGTAATAATAATTCAGATTTCACAAAGGAGCACACATAACTTGATGAACATATTTTTAAAATGCCAATAAATAAAATATATTAGATTTCTAATTATTATGCAAAAAAACCTCTTCCAAGTTAAAATATTATAATAATTAATTTTTTATTTATGTTATTTTATTATACCTAAATTTATTATTGGTATTTAAAAATTGGAAAACAGAATATATTTAAAATGTTTAACTGAGTGATAAACAACTTTGTGGAAAACAAGATTCCAAAAAAAAAAAATGTATTAAAATACTAAATATATAATATAAATTGGATATGACTAAGGAATTGAAATGTATTCTTACTACTAGATGAATAATGGTACACTTCCTTTAGAATTCTTGTTAGAAAATCAGAAGCAAAATTATATTCTAATAACCACATTACTATTCTTTATTAATATATAAACCATTTGTATGTTATTGTAAAATTGATGCTAAATTACAATATCTTATACAATGTTTTCTACTTCTAGTCTTTTTATATTTATGAAAAATATCTAAGATTAAGTTCATAGCAAACTGCATTTGTTGGCAATTTTTACTGGTCTCTTGAGTAGCTTGCAGAATACCTGCTTAGAGAGTACTATGTAATCTGTAATAAATAGTTGTGTTTTATAAACATATTTCAATAACTCACATTTATACAAACAATATTCAGAAAAAATAAAGTCTATGACATAGATTATAATGAATGCACTGTTACAAATATTTTTAAAATAAACGTGATTATAGATCATTGTTATAATATTTAATTATTGTTATAGTCACTAAGAATTTTAAAACACACAGGTAGTTCTCTGAGTACAGACTGTTTAGATAATTAATGTAATAAAGGCTAATTTGGACATTTGACATTTACAGCTTAGTAGGAATAGAAGGAATCACAATAACAGATGCTATTTATGCAAATATCTTGACACACAAAACGTATAAGAACTAAGCAAGGGGAAAACAGCAAACTTAACTATCTGTCTGAATGTATGTCCAATAATAGAAATACCCCAAAAAATTAATTAGTTTTTAATTTTAATGTGATTTTAATAAATGTTAAAAAACATATAGAATGAAAGTAAGAACATTTAATAATATTAAAATACAATGAAGTTAAATTTCTTAGATAATATTTTATATTCAAAAATTGTTATTATTTTATTTTGTTTTTATAAAATTTATTTTATTTGTAACAAAATATAATTGTTATAATTTCACTTATTTTCATCAGTAATCTGATTTTCAAAGACAAACTGATATTGTATTAACATATTTCATATTAGATTGCAATTTTTATATATCATTTATAGTAATAATAAAAAGTCAGATGTCACATGACTTATATATAGATTGCACTTACAAATATGTAAAATTAAGAGCATGCTAATGTAGTAGCATTTATCATAAAATAAAAAAAAGCTTGTTTAGAGCTCATTAGCATGCTCTTAATTTTATATAACATTTATTTAAACCACTACAATTAAAGGATATATTACTACAGGATTTTCTGGAAGCTATTATATTGTTTAGAATTTATGGCTTTAAATAGAAACTTTGGAATATTGCATTCACATCAATTGGATATATTAAGATATCAATTATGTTTAAATTATTAAAAAAATTTGACAATGTAATATTTATTCTCAGCATCAAATCATTAATTTATTCTATATTTAGTTGCTGCATCAAGATCTTACACTTATTATCTTATTAAAAAATAAATACATAATAGCACAAAGATTGTTTATAATTCTTAAAAAATGAACAGCAAAATGAAAAATTAAAAAAAATATTTTTAAAGCCATAAGCAGAATGAAGGAATTTGATGGATAAAAAAGATAAAGATAAAAAATTTAAAAAGTCGATTTTAAAACCCCCTGGGAAACTCATTAGTTTTTTAAATAAAAAAATAATTAAAATCTCAAAACATCACAAAAACATTACAATAAAAATACTGCAGATATAACTTTTACTTTTTACTTCCAGCAGACTAAATTATTATAAAAACTCATTTACTACAGTGCAGGAAAACAATATTCAATAACAAAATAATTACAATACTCTGTCTATAATCAAGTATAATACATGCAGAAATATTTACAATTATATGTTGAATCATTTATATTTGCATCTTCTAGTTGAATTGATAAATGTTTTAGAAAATTTGAGCTTTGTTTATACCATATTAGAATAAAGTATAATGTTTTAAGTAGTAGTATTTTCTCCTTTTCAAATACTGTGGTACATAATAAAAGACACATTAACATAAGAAGAATACAATAATCTTCATATTCAAGAATATTACATGTAACATGATATTCTAAAGAACAAGGGTATTCTAACAAAGCTAATGAGTCAATAGATATTTCTTCACATTTTTCAAATCATTATAAAATTTCATTCTAAGTTTACTTAAAGGGTTACTTGTTTTTATTATATTAACCATCTGAAAATGAAAAAAGATATACTAGTGAAACTAATTCCTATCAAAAAAACTATTAAAAACACAAATTATAAGAAAAAAAGACAAATTTGTCTATAGTAGCAGACCATGAAAGTAATAATGAATACAGATTTTATGAAAAAAAAACCAAAAAGAATATTGTGAAGAAAAAAATAAAAAGGAAAAAAATTTTAAAAACCAGCACATTTGACAATGATAAATAAAAAATAATTTTATAAGTCAATCCACTATAATAATACATAATGTTTGGAAACCCCGCTCATTAAATTGTTCTTAAAAAAAAAAAATGGAAAAAATCAAAAGTATTTTTATAGATAAGTATATAAATTTTCTATAACTATTGACTTTAGCAGAATAGCCTAGTTGACTACAGCATTATCGTAAATTCAGTATTCACAAATATAAAGATTCCCTATTTAATTTCTGTATTAGGTTGGCACTGACAGGCTAAAAATATCTAAAGAAGATAGAATAAAAATACCCTTTGAAATGTTGCATTCTGCACTAACCTAAATCATGTTTCACTTTTTTAAAAGAATTTTGCAATTCAACTAAATAACAGGAATAGTTAAACACATAATACAAGTAAAATTATAATCACAAGCCTTCAGATAAACATATATAACATGGATATTTATTTATGACTATAACCAATCAGTAATAATTTCAATGAACTTAGTTTTTGTGAAAAAGTTAAAAAATAAATAATAAAAAATTGTTTTCAATGAAATTTTAAAATAATTACAAAACATTAAACCCATCTAGGACTTAAATATAATAAGACTAGTTAATGTAATTATGAATAACAAAATCAATAAATTCTTTACGAACAAAATAACTGTAAAAAAAATATTGATGTTATTTTTAAAAAAAATAAGTTGAATTTTAAAGAATTTTGAAATGTATGAGTAAAAAAGGAAATAATTAAAAAAATAATGAATGGTTTATTATTTGAATGTTTTTAAAAAAGTCTGAGCACTAGGAGTCAGAGAATTGAAGTTATAATCCATAAAACAGAAATTCTCAGAATCCAGAATTATATTAAATATGATTAGAATTTACAAAGGATTATAGGAAAAGTATAAAAACCATAGTGAAAGCATTATTTTTTTTCATTTGAAAAATTTATTCAAATGCAAAATTTAATTCAGAAGTATGTTTTTTTTCTATTTCAAAATTTATTTATTTATTCTTCATCACAACAAGTGATTTTAAAAAGATATAAAATATTAA
>JAQFVV010007854.1:0-54267 GCA_028023455.1 Epiperipatus broadwayi
AGTTTGTTACTTAATAACATAATAAAAATTTCATCAATCTTAATGTATCTTGCATAATAATTCTTTTCCTTTTTTTAGATTTTTGCTTTAAGATATTTTTTTTTATTTAAATTTGGGAATTTTCTACTAACACAGCTAAAAACATTGGGAACAGCTAAAATATATTATGTGAATCAAAATGTAATTTGAAATTGAAATATTTTAAAATTTTTAAAATAATATATGAATTACTATTACTACATTTTTTTTAAAAAATTATTGGATGCTTACTAATAAATATAAACTTTAAATTAAACAAGCTTAATGCATATGTAAACAAAAAGAGTAGGACACACTTCCCTCTGGTTCTAATAATTTGTATATATTGAAACAGTCAGCTTTTCAACCCAACTGTTTCACCTACTATATATGCTATATAGTAGTATTCATACATATATAGATAACACCAATCCTCGTATATTTATTAATAATGATCTAAATAAATCCTGCCTAAATTTAAGAGTAAATAATTCAATCATGTATGTGTGCATATATGTTTAAATATTTACTAAAATATTCATTTATATACTCATGATGCAAAATATGCACATATATAGATTATTAATAACTATTAAGTGAAAAACTAATTGTATGTGTAACTTTAGACTACATATATGCAAGAATATAAATGTTAATAGATTGTAAAACATTGCATTTTCTAATATTTTATACATTTGTTAAATTATATATTTTCAAAATTGTATAATTCTGCATATATCAGTAAATTAGAATGTTTTTCTAAATTTTAGATTTGTTTTTCTGGACACATGGTCACCAGTATAATTAATCTTTACTGATATTAGATTAATTAACAATTTATATTTAGAATAAATCTTAGAAAACTGAATAAATTACGGCATCAATAGGCCTTTTTTTTTGACCTAGTTTAAGATTTAACACAGCAGGCTCCCGCTATAACTGCTAATTATTGTACAGGCCAGGAAAACAATTCTAAGAAAATAAAATAATGAAGAAGAGGGTGGGATATGAATATAAAAGCCAGAGCAGCCATCTTGCAGCATTCTGAGGCATTCTTTAAAATATTCTTTCTAAGAGTCATCAAGATATATATTTTAATAAAGTAAATTAATCAAATGTCGGGATAACAGGCTTCGAATCTAGCCTTCTGCCTGGCAAACAGCCATCTAAGCCAAGAGAATGGGAGTTGACCACAGCCAGATCCTAAAAAATGTCACGCTATCCAGAGAATTTGCAGTACAGAGAAACATCAAGATTAACAACGGTAATTACTTCTTCCAAACTAAAATCTTCAACTAATTCCAAATTTAAATGCTAGCTTAACCCTAATTTAATGGCCATCTTAATATTGTAAATGAAAATTATGTATATTTTGTTTTAAAATTTTAATCTAAAAAAAACTCACCTAAATTATGGATATTAATTATTGTATTTAAATTCTAAAGTCTTGCCTGATACAAATTTAAAACTGATATATAAATATAACTGATATGATAAAAGAAACTAGTATAACTGATATAGATTTAACTGATACAAATTTAATTGATAAAAATGATTTACCTGATATAAACAAATTATTGAATGATTTAAACCAGCGTTTCCCAACCTTTTTGGCTCGCGTACCACTTGGTAGTACATCATGCTAAATTGTACCATTTCATAAAAATGATTGTATTTCATGAAATTTGTTATTGCGAGTGTGTTATTTTATTTCCATTATAAATATTATAGGATGACCATGTATGTATTCACATCACATCATGAGACAAATTACATTGAAACACGCCTAAACGTCACGCCGGATTATAAACTCACTGTAACATATATGTATATATATATAAACAAAGCAAAGCAAAACTCCATATAGTAGTGCCACCTGTGCTAAACAGAGTAATCAATGGATGCCAGAAGGCTTGTGCATAAAATCCCTATCTAATGCCTACTCATCCAATATCCCCATACTAGTTTCTGGCCTTCATCAGTGAGGAGCTTTGGACCTGAGAGCCCTGCATCTAGATCTTAGGATCTAATGCAACCCTCTAGCAACCACCTTTTATCTCTACTTAACTACAAAACTATGAGCATGAAATTGAAAACACAAAAAATATTTTCAATCTAAGCTCAATAGCTTATATAGTCATATGGGTCTGAACTCAGTTCAGCACCCATACATTTTGGTGTCTTTGGCTCTTTAACAACCATAGCCACCACTACCCTATTAGGCAGGATTGGTTTTAAACCAGCAAGCATCACATGATCACATCTCCAATACTAACACATAATTGTTTACAAACAAAGCAAAGCAAAACTCCATATAATAGTGCCACCTGTGCTAAACAGAGTAATTAATGGATGCCAGAAGGCTTGTGCATAAAATCCTTATCTAATGCCTACTCATCCAATATCCCCAGACTAGTTTCTGGCTTGTGGCCTTCGTCAGTAATCCATTGATTACTCTGTTTAGCACAGGTGGCACTATTATATGGAGTTTTGCTTCGCTTTGTTTATAAACAATTATGTGCTAGTATTGGAGATGTGATCATGTGATGCTTGCTGGTTTATATATATATATGTATGTATTTGTTCAAAGTTTTATATTTATCTACTATTTTGTCATAATTAGTTTACTAATAAATGGTTTTAATAAAAACACAAAATTATAAAAAAACAATTAATATATTTTCTTATCATAATCAAATATTTTTATAAAATAAATTTAATGAGATCCTTGTGCTTGTTTCGAAGAACATAATTTTTTGAAATTTGGTTCAAAAAATGTGTTCAATCTGTTTTGATACTTATTTTTTTTAAAAATATATGAAGAAAAAACTATTTCTACTAATTGCGTACTAGTAAACGGTAATAATAATTTAAGAGCTTTCTCAGAAAGTTGTTCATATACTTTAATGTTTAATCAAAAATTAATTAGATTGTGTCGTTTGAATTCCACTTGTAAAGTTCTGTTACTTGATAATTCTATTAAATTTTCTTTATCCTTTATTGATAATAATGTAGCTTTTTCTAAATTTTCTTCATAGAAGGGGTTTGAAATCCAATTATCATTTGTGTTTTCGGGTTTTGAAAAATATTCCATGAAAGGCAATTTTTAATCCTGTTAAATGTGCTATTATATTTTCTATCTTGAGACAGACTAACCTTATTTTCAAACAAAAAATTATGTAGAGTTTCGAATATTTTAGGTTGATTGTTTTCGATACACTGTTTCCAAAAATCTAATTTCTTAATCATACTTTCAATTTTATCATTAACATTAAAGATCGTTATCGACTGTACATATTAACAACTTTACTGGATAATATTATTAATTAAAATAATTTTTATGAATTATAGGAAAAAAAACATTTCTATGATATTTTTATGATTTAATTTTTTTTTTCTGTCCGCCATTATTGATTATTTTTGGTGTACCACCAACTAGCAACTCGCGTAGGTACGCGTACCACAGGTTGGGAAACACTGATTTAAACTAATAAATGATTTAATGTGTTTTAGTTGATTTGAACTCATATATAAATGAATTATGATTTATCTAAAATATGCGCATTCACACACATCTTTATTAATATAACTGTATGATTTTATGTTTTGGTTTACTCCTAAAATAATGTTTGATTTAGTTACTTATTAATTTGACTATAAATAATTAAATGCTATCTATTTCAATTCGCTTAATGTAGAAATTAAATCTTTTATCTATTTTGTAACGTATAATATACAATAAGCTGTTTAAAGTAATATTAAGATTTCTATGATAATTTATATATGTTTTAAGTTAATGATAATGTTTGCAGTCATTAATTTCCGAGATAGCAGTATAAAACTAAATCAATCATATTTTAACGAACCTCGCACAACTTTCCTTTTAGAATGAACAACTATCAAATTTCACTTGCTTAAAATTGTATTGTGATTTAAATGCATTTCTTAAGTTAATCTATGCCAAATTTTATTATTATTCAGTTACATTATCTTGTTTATGCTATAAAACTTCAAAACCAAACTATATTCTTAAATTAAACTATTAACGAATATTAAATAAAGATTCGTTCGCATATATATGTAAGTGCGCTTATATGTACAACATGTATAATTAATTATATACGAAATAAAAAGCTCTGTTTTGGAAAGGATAAAATGTATTGAATTAAATATCATTACAAACATACTACTTTAAGATAGATTTGCTTTTTAAGTTGATATTTTAAACAAATATTTAATTAAAGTGATAAAAATACAGCATAAATCTATAAGTTTATATTTTAATTCCCCATATGCTGTAATCCTTCTTAAGCTAATCAAATGAAAGCCTATATAGATAACTTTGTAGATTGGATTCATAAATTCCCTTAATTAGTACTATTAAGAGTACTGTAACATGAACTGATATGGGTAGTTTCATGAAAGAAACTTGTATTTTAGCGTCTTAATTTTAAATATGATTATCTAGTCAGTGGTGCATATATGTCCTTACGAAATGCTATGGTGTATTTTCTTATTGCTGTATGTCTTTAATGGTTGCATGTCATCATGCTGCATCATTACCTTTGGTTTGGGCAATTATTCTTCAGGTGGTGATTGGTACACGCCAAGCCATCCTGCATTCATTTAAATGGAGCATGAGACTTACCCAGAGCATAAGACTCCAATATCCCGCATTCATAAGAGGAGCATGAGACTCATCCAGAGCGTAAGACTCCCATTCACTTATATAAATTGCTCGATCTGCCAAACTAAAATGGCCTCTAATACCGCAGCAATGAGAATCGGTTCCCTTACCTGGTAAAAATCCCTTGAATAAGGCACATATGAAATGCGAATAAGGCTAAGAGTTATATGTTTTTCTTTACGCACTTGTATCTGAAGTATAACTTCCGTTAGTCAGTTCAACCCGCCAATTTTGTTTAATTCAGCATTGATCTGAAAGGGAATCCAATCTAAATAGCATATTACTGTGTAGAGAATATATTAAAGTATTCGTGCTAGTTAAATTATGTTAAATTATGTTCTGTCAAAATTAATTATCACTTCGCTAATATGGCAAATCTAGATCCTTTATAGCATAAACCTGGTATAGATAACCATGAGCAAAATCAAATCGTTCTAAATTAAAATTCCGCTCATGCAAAATATTACTGTATTATCATTTTATTACCTGCGAGTGATAGAGATATATATGTATAGCCAAACAAATAATTAATTGTAACTTACATACTATCACCTGCGTGTGATATGAGGCTGTATATATATATATATAGAGATGGAAATGCAAAACCTCCAAATTTTATTAATTGTGTTAGAGAATTAAAATCACTCATAAATAAACTAACTTATATATGTAAGCCAAACTACTTAAATCTGTACATCCAAAATTTGCTATTGATAATGCACCACTTACGTGTGAACCTTTTGAATTGTAATGTCCCTGAATCACCTGCGTGTGAAATCAAACCTTTACTTACCTTATTGTTAATTTTAAATTATTGTTTACATTGAATATTATTAAATTGATTTCAAATTTAATCTAGTTTCTTGTCTTAGTCTTGCTCACTGACTCACTTTTATATAATATTTAGGAATTAGGTTTATAATATATTGAAATTTTATATATAATTAATAATGATAAGTGTGCCACATGATACCTATGTAGATGTGCTATATAAAAACATCCATTGTTACCCGTCTTATGTGCTACTATTGAGCTACTGCCAGCACGTGAAGAATTGAAATGCTGCTGTGACCTCAACTGTGTCATTTGTAAGGTTGTAAGTCTATGAGCAATGGTAGAGGAACTAGGGTTAGGCCAGAGTCGTGGCTTCCACCACCATAAACCTGGTCAGCCTTAAAATGATCTATCAGAGTTCTAGATTTTGTTGCACAAATGTACATATTTGACCGTTACAATATATAATATATAAATATATTGTCTATACTGAACTTAATCTAATTTAGAAGGATTTAAACTCAGACTTTTACATTCCCTACAGCTATCCATGTTGTCTTATAAGTTGATACACATGATCAAGTAAATGTGAAAAATAAAGATCTCCAATATACATATTTTATGTTGAACCAGCACACATCTGTTGGTCCAGCTCATCATCTCCCACACATATATGTAATTAGTGCTCAGTTTATATTAAGATAGCAAATTTTTAAACTTTATAAACAGGCTTCAATATTATCCACCCTCCATCTCTTTCAGCCATTCATATCATTAAAAATCTAAATGATAGAACACTCAAAGCTCTTGTGGATGCCAACATTATTGTCATACCCATATTGACTTTAAATCATGCTGACTGCTAATGTGTAGGATCTTAATATGTCAATTTAAAGACACAGAAGAGAGTTGGGCAAAATACAGGATGAATATGTAATACAGGTACATTATTTATACTGAACTTAATGTAATTTAGAAGGAATTTGAACCCAGAATTTTAAGCTTTCTACAACTATTCTCTCCATCTTATACAAACAATACACATGACCATGCACATGTGAAAAAAAAAAGATCTCAAATATATATATTTCATCTGAACTTTCTCTCATCAGTTGGTCCAGATCATCATCTCACACACATATATAAATCAGTTCTCAGATTATATTAAGATAGCATATCTTAAAACTTTAATGGATAGACTTCAGTCTTTTCCACCTTCCAACTTTTCAGCCATTCATATTATGATGGAATACTCAGAGCCCTTGTTGATGCCAACATTATTGTCATAAATGTTGAGTTTAAGTCACCCTGACCCCTCACATATAGGATCCTAATATGTCCATTTAAATACACAAAAGAAAGATGGGCAAAATGTTGACATCCACAAGGCTTTGTGCATTTTATCATCAGATTTTTAATGATGTAAATGGCTGAAGAGTTGGAGGGTGGAGAAGATTGAAGTCTGTTTATTAAAGTTTGAAGATTTTCTCTCATAAAATAAACTGAACACTGATTATATATATGTGTGGGAGATAATAATCTCAAGCAAATGATGAGTACTGGTTCAGTAAAATTGCTTATATTGGAGTTCGTTCTTTTTTTTCATGTGAATGTCATCATGTCTGGTGGTTGTATAAGATGGAATTGAAATCTGTAAGGAGCTTGAAAGTCTGAATTCATATCGCCTCTAAATTACATTATGTTCACTATAAACAGTATACTTGTATTTAAATATTACACATTCAGCCTGCACTTTACCCATTCCTTTTCTCCATATTTAAATGAACAGATTAAGGTTTAATATATAATGAGTCAAAGTGACTTAAAGTCATCATGGATATGACAATAATGTTGGCATCAACAAAAATTTTGAGAGTTCCATCATCAGATTTTCAATAATATGGATCACTGAAGATTTGGAGGGTGGAGAAGATAGGAACTTGTCCATTGCTATTTTGATATAAACTGAGCACTGATTATATATACAAGTGTCAGATGATGTTCTGAACTGACTGATGAATGCTAATTCAGCATGAAATATGAATATTGGAAACATCTTTTTCACATATACATGTCATGTGTATCGATTCTATAAGATAAAGTCGATAAATTTAGGAAGCTTATAAGTCTGATTCCAAATACTTTTTAAAGTATATATATATATTAATATCCAACATCTGAGGGGGCTGCTAGAATTATACTTTATAATATGAGATTTTATTGGGAATCTTAGGCATGAATACCTGCACAGCTATATCATTAAACATAGATATTTAAATTTGTTTCAGGTTTTGGAGAACAGAGATTTTTTACAAATATCATTTGGCAGAGAAGATAACAGCAAACAAATGCTAAAACAGATCTAACAATAAACAAAACAATGTTTATTAACATTTCAATTGTTAATTGCTCTTTTTTGTATACTAGCACATATTGCATTTGACATCTGTCAATGTAAAATATTAATATTTACAAATAATGCTGAATTATCTCTGAAGATTATTACTAAGTACTCTATTATTTATTTGATTCTGTTAGATATTTGTTCAAAGTTAAGATGTGTGCTCATATATATTTCACTTGTGATTAAAAATGCAAGCATTAACAAAGTAGCTTAAATTATCCATAAATGTTTACAACATGCAGACCATTATAAAATATAGACCTATATACTGTGCATTAGATTTCACACCATTTAAAAAGTAAAACAATAGTAAATAGCTTCTCATTCAAGTACAAAGCAAAATATAATTCATGGAGAGAAATGTCTCTGAAACCTAATTAAAATCAGAATCATTCAAAGTACCTCATGCAGGAATTTTATATATATATATATTGTACTGGTCGAAAAACCTCCACCAACTAAACAGCATGTTGGATCCAAACTCAGCCAAACCAAACTGAATTCAAACCCAACTCACCAGCTCAGATCAATGAATGATCTAAATTGATGTACAGTGCTATGTGCCAAGAAACTAGCTCAATGGTTGGTGATGATTAGAGACCCCTGAACTGACACTAATATCGGATAATAAACTAACTAAAGATAATTTTAAGTTGAATCATATGTATATGTTCAGGTTGCCAATACAGACAGTGAGCATTAACATTAAAATAATTATTGAATAAAAGAATTAAGAAACTGAGTGTGTTTATAAAATATTTTAATAGTAATAGTTTTGTTCAATTTTTAAATGATGACTATATTGATTACCTCTAGTCTTTAACAGCATTTATAATTACAATGAGAATGGCAGTCCCTATTATACACCAATGACTATTATGGAATTCTATATGTCTAAGCGCCCAACAAAAAAATAAAGGCAGATAAAGGTATTCAGTGGTGATGGAAATTATTATTCTAATTTTATATGAAAGAATGTAGATTTATTTTCACATTCACAAATCCATTCATGAAGAGCAAGATACGTATTTAGGGCATAACTTTAACCTTTACTAGAAAACTTATTTAAGTAGAGATGACTAAGAATTTGTTCAACTTTAATGAAATCACTTCATCACAAATTACGAGCATAAGAGCAGGCTTTACTGAAACAGAGAGGTAATGATGTTGACGAATTATGAGCTATAAAATGAATAGGAAAGATAATAGCTTGTCGGTGATTTAAGTAGTATGGTGGCTTGTATTTTACAAGTCTTACTGCCCTTTAAGGAGACATGGAACATGGGGAAAGCCAGGCCGAGTCATAGCTATGAACCTTTGGTGTTCCAAATATAATATAAGTGGGGGAGAAAGTGCTTTCTTTATCTATAATTTAAAATAACAGTAATATCATCACTGACAAGCCTACAGAGCAGAAGATTGCCCTATGTCAGCAGTGTTTGAAAATGATGACTTGATAGTCACTGTTTGAATAATAAAACCCAATTTTATTATAGAATGCTCTATGTGATGATTTGATCAAATTAATTAAAGTTGAATGAGCTTTTAAGTAAAATTATTTTAAAGCATTTATAAAATTATATTAATTATGCCCCAAACATCATGCCTTTCCTGAATCTTAATAGAAAGTAACAGAAATTTGAATTAGAATATATTTATTTGGATTCCTTTATCGGCCCTTTTGCAGAAAACATTTTAAGATCATAAATATGGATATATAAACATTTATAAATTAGATAAAGGAGCTGGGGACATAGGTTAGAAATGAAGCTAATAATTTATTATTAGCCAATTATAAAAATAGTAAACATTTAATAATTTCTTTAGACTCAATGATTGATAAAATGGTATAAATCTAGTTCTAATGGGCAGAATTACTATTAGACTTAATATTATATTATTTGCATAAAGCAAATGTAACAAAGGAGCTCATCGAGTTGAAGGATTATTGGCATATAATTAAAAATAAATGACATTAATAAATCACTCAATAAATATATATAATACAGTAAATAAACTGCCATCGTAAGAAAGGGAAGTTAAATTTAAAGACTAGAGGTTGAGAGAATTACTACATGACTTAAATATAGCATAAATAAAAGAAAGTTTTGTACATATTATTACATTAATAAATGAGAAGAGCTTTTAAAGGGAGTGTAAAGTAAAGTTTGGAAACTGGCCAGAAAGTTATGGTTCATTATGGAAATATATTACCATTTCTTCTGGGGCTAGTTCCTTAGTTTACATGTCCGAGTTGGTAAAATGTAGGTGCACATTTGGTAAATTACATGAACAGCATTTTGGTTGCTTTCTTCATGATTTTTGGGCAGCACGATTGGTCCAGAAAGGATTTAGCAGCTTCATTGAAGATTTTCAGGGGACTTCAGGAACTGTAGTCAGATTCCTGAAGCTTAGCCCCTCACCATGATAGAAACACTATTTAAATTCATAATTTTAAAATGCACAGAGTTTAATGGCACTTCTCTAAAACAAAGATGGCTTCTCCTTTCTCCAAACTTTTCAGAGCTATTTATACTGTGTCTGATGCCTTTGGGCTAGCGCTTCTATCATTTTTAATGTTACAAGTTTCTACTAATTGATTTTAGATACATTCCTTCGATAAGGCTTTCAAACTCATTAACTTGAATTCATTTTCTAATTAGAAAATTAATTTTTAAAATCAAAAAAATGATTTTAATTAGGAACCATCCTTACATTTTAAATAATTTTTTTTCTTTCTAATTAATAAAACTTTACCCATTGTTTTTGGAAAGGGAAAATCTGAAAGCTTATCAAAAGAATGTAGCTTTTAATCACTAAAATTTTAATAAATTATTTAAAAGTAAAATAAAACATTCCCAATGCAATGAAACTTTAGAACAAATATATATATTTAAATATTTATAAATATATATGCCCAATCCATGCAGTTATAATATATATAAATTCATGAATAATTTTATCATGAATTTATTTATAGCATTGATTAATTTAAACCTTAAACTAGTTAATTTTAATACACATTTATATAATAGTTTTTCTTTAAGAAAATATAAAGCCCCATTGCATTGGAAATTTAAGGTTAGTTCTAGGGTTTGAAGTGGGCTTATGGCTAGATGTCATGAAGCTAGGATCGAACTCAGATCTGACTGCTTCAATATATATATATATATATATATCATGGAGAGGCAGGAATCATACACAAAATTTAAAGTCATGGATAAATATCTATAGGGTCACTATCTAAAATGCATGTACATCCATGTATGTAGCAATCCATAATTTGAGGCATGTATGTGAGGTAAACAAAGTAAGTAGGGAAAACTGCTTATGAATTTAAGCACAATAAAATCAACTTCTTAAATTATTTATATAAAATATCCACACAGTGTTAGACACCCATATCTTAACTTAAATTAATGATTTTGAATATTTTCAGAGGAATAAAACATTTTGTACTAAATTTTAACCATTTAAAATAACTAAATTTTTCTTATATTACATTTTTTTAAAAAAAATTTCTTTAGAAGAAACATTGAGTTGAAACTAAATGATTTTTTTAAAACTAAATTTTGATTATTAACAAACAATCAGAGAAGTGATTTGAAAACTTTAGGAGAGAGACAAAAACATTTTAAGAAACAAAACTGATTTTATAATATCTCGATGTTTTAAAAATATAAACATATATAGCATTTGCAAAAATAATATTTAAAGTATTCAAAACATAACACAATATCAAATACATTGAATTAAATCAAATATTATAAATATTAAAATTAAGCTAATATACAAGTTAAATATATATATATATATATATATATATATATATATATATATATATATATATATATAATCATCTAAAATAAATTGTAAATATAAATGGCTTGTTGATAATAGAAGTTTAAAAGTTTATCGAATAGTTTATAAGATAAGTAAATGGGTAATCTTTAAGGCCAAGATTTGGCCATACAAATATTTTTCTGTAAAAGTGGAACTATATTCACATACATTTTCAAAAAGAGAACTCTTTGGAGATTTACTTTCTCCATTTATTGCTTTGAAATCTTAGTAACAATTAAGTTATATTTTCAGATAGAATTTGTCTTAAAACTTGTTTTTTTTTTACTGTTGAGAATCATATTTGTTTATCTGCATACATGAAAATAATTGGTCAAATTCAGCAAGCAAGGTTCAATATACTAATGATTATGGGTTTCATGCAGCAGAAGTAAAGTTCATTTTATGGTGATTAGCAAGGCATTTTGATTCTTTCAACTGCTGGCAGAGATTCTGTATTTTCCATGTTAACCAGGCAAGAGGAAAAAATCAAAAGAATAAACTTATTTTCCATATTGGTCTTTTTATATTATTTCCATGTTATCCAAAACATTTTTTCCAATTAACAAGCCAACAATAATTTTAATTACCTTTGTTAATATATTTTTTTAATTAAACAAATCCACATATTTATAATATTCATTAATTAGTCAAGCTCACATGTTTATAGATGTCACTTAGCAATTGTAATCCCTAAAATATGTTTAATTAAAGTTTACATTTTTAAAACCTGAACCAAATCTTAAAAGAAATTGTTTTTTTCTAAAATTTAATTAATAATAATACAAACTAATTAAGCAAACCTTTATGAATTATTATGTAATTAAACTTTGTTCAAATAACTAAACTTAGATAAAACAAATTAGTTTCTTTATCTTTTTAAAACTAAAGTAAAATTCACCTAATTTGATTTTAAAGCAGACCTTTATTGATGTCTGTATGCTTATATAATATATATATAAAATTTAACCCAATTTATAAAATCTGAATTTGATTTACAATTACCAACTACTATATTTTTAAAAATAAATTCTTTAACCATGACTGATTCACTGCAGGATGAAAGTCTCTTCAGGTTTAATTTTCTTTCTCTGACTTGTAGTTTTTTTCTCCACATCATACCAGCAAACACTTTTATTTTATCAATGCATCTCATATGTAATCTATTTTTAGGTATTTTATAATCCCAAGGAATCAAATTTAAAATTTCAAGTGTCCATTTATTATAACCCTTTCTAGAAATATGCTCCATCCAGTTCTATTTAAGTTTCTTAATTATTTTAATGATGATAGTAATACCTGTTTGTTTTTCACTCATGTATTTCATTTTAGATCATTTTTTCTTACTCCTAATATGCATTTCTCCATGCTTTATTGTGAGATCTAAATTCTCTGTATTGCTCTTTTATTAAGTGTCCAAGTCTCAGATCTGTAAGTCAGAACTGGTAAACAGATTTATTACAAACCTTTCTTTTTAAAGACATAGGCATATTTTCTTCTAATATTAAGTTACTTCTAGCAAAATTGTTCCAACCAAATTTAATTCTATGACTAATTTAATCATTTATGTTCCAATCTGTATTAGTAATCTGATTAAGATATTTGTAATTGCTAACTTTTTATAATTCATCATTATAAATCTTAATTTTTTTCTTTTGAAAAAATTCATTGAACATTGCTTTATTTTTTTTAGCACTTATCTTTAATCATAATTTTTTACTTATTCTGATACCTATTGCAATTTTTTCTGAAGCTCAAGCATTGTTTGAAAAACTGTGAAATCTGGATATACTTTTACTCCCTATTCCCATTTTAATCTACAAAATATTCTTTTCAATATTAATATCTTTAATGTCATTATGTAATCTAATCATTGTTGTTGCATTTTGATAAATATTTTTCAGAATATGATAATATCCTATATATCTTGATGATCTGATGTTTTAATAACTGTAGAAGTATTTATAGAATCAAATGCCTTCTCATAGCTTCAAATTTAAAGCATATTGGCAACTCATATTCATTGGTTCTTTCTATAACTTCTCTCCATTTTATTAAATATGATCCACTGGGCTAAAATCACTTTTAAATCCAACTTATTGTTTTGATTGATTAAAATGCAAAGTTTACTGTAGATGAATTATAATTATCTTTGTTAAAAAAATGTATAGAATTGATAAAAAAAATCATAGATCTATAATTTTTAATATTTTTATTATCTTTTTTTAAATATTAATATGACTATTGAATTCTTCCAATCATCTTTTATATCTTTATCATTTAGACATTCAGTATGTAACTTTGCCTACTATTTTTTATTTCTTCACTTGTTTCATTTAAGATAACAATTACAATTTTATTATTACCTTTCTCTTCTCCATAGATATAATTGCATGCCTCATTTTTTTATTTTAAAATTCTGAGCAATTTACATATAATAATTGTATGCATTATTTTATTTTCTTGTTCATTATTGCTACATAATTCTTTATACAATTCTTCCACACATTTTATAATGATCTATCTTTTTTTATAATAATTCCATCTTTTCTTCTTGGTTCAGAAATAAGCTTTCTATCAAGATGGTGTTTATGACTTTTATTCTCTTTTATAGCTTTCCTTCCTAATTCACAATTATATGTTTATATCATTATTAACACTTTTTCATATTATATTACAAAATTTTAGATATTCAATTCTTTTAAAAAATCATTTTTTATAAAATTTCATATTTCTTCTTTTAATACATTTAAAAATTTAGTTGTAAATTACTTTTTTTTTTGTAAACAGCTATCTTTGTTGCAGTTCTTAATAATAATCAGCTTTCTTCCTATTAATTTTATTCAAATCTGAGACATCTTCAAAATCTGTTTATATATTTATGAAGATTAGAAATATCAATTTTGAATACTGTTTTCCTTAATAATTTTTGTTTTTGTAGCTTCACATTAACATATATCTTACATCTCATATATATGAATATAAGAAGATATGCAAAGAAAGTAAAAGAGAAGAATAAGAGTGTATATCTTACATCTCACTAATCAATCTTAAAATATATTTTTTATTAGTCAATATAGTCCAATTCTGCTGTACCTTCATTTGAAAGCTTCCATGTTCATTTCCATTTAGCCTTTGTCTCAAAGAAGAGATTCATAATACATAGGGTTTTTAAAACATTCTTAAGTCTTGTGTCCTTTTTCATTTTTATCTCACAACCAAATTTACTTATAGCACTTTCATTTTTCAATCATATTCTATGTCTATAATTAAAGCCCCATCCACACACAAGCATTTTAAAATATTGGTTGGTCTGATCAAGAGATTTTTGTAATCCATATAAAAATCATTTGCTTTTTCATTACAATGATGACATGAGGCATAAGCCTGAATTATCTGTATTTGATATCTTTCATTAAGTTAGATAACTAATATTGTGACTGTGTTTGATACACAATAATGTCTACAATGTTCTTCTTCCATTTTTATTTATAATGAATCTCACTCCATTTTTCTTCTAATGTTTGTACTCTTATTGTAAAGTACATATCCACTTGTCTCTTCACATTTTTCTTTAATTTCACAAGATTCAACTATGTCCTATTTAATATTAGACAGTTTTTCTTTCAATTCATGCAATCTTTTTTACTTGAAAGCGATGTATAATTGTATGTTTCTAAATAAACTATCATCATCATTAAAAGCTTGGGTTTGAAATCTGCAGATTAGCCCCCTATGACTTCTGCCACCAACAGCTGCCTTAACTGATAACTTTACAGCTTCCTGGAAATAAGAATCATAATTTAGTTTTGTCTGTAATAAATTGTAATCATCTATTTAAAAACAACTTATTCACACACATTTATTCTGCTTTCAAGAAAACTCATCTGATGGTTCAGTTAAGAGCTATCAGGCAAACTCAGGGGTAACTCAAGGCATACGCTGGTAAACACTTAAAATATCAACTATTTTATTAGCCTATTTTATTTTACTCTGTTTCTCCCTTTTAAAGGTAATTGTTTTCAATTTTAATTATAATATATAAATTCATCTCTTGCAATGGTAAAAATATACAATTAAAAAAATAATGATATTTCATGTTAGAATGAAAATAAAATAGCTTTTTTTGTTGATGTATTTTTGTTTTATTTTTACCAAGATTTATATTGTTGTATTGTCAAGTTTCAAACAGACATTTTTCAAATTGTTGTACTCTCAAGTGATAAATGATTTCAGTATTTTTGTCACTGATCTTTTTTTTTTTTTAGTAATCTCTGTTCAGAATATATAAATGAAAAAGTAAATGGATTTTTGCTGCAATAGTATTTTAAAATGTAGACTTAGATATGTATATGTGATATGTGGATGAGCAGATTTGTAAACTTCAAAAGTCTTTTCATAATAAACATCGCGATCAAAAATTTAAAAACACCTGCTCACTCACCATTAATAGTTGCTGTTATTATTAGATGCTGTTAAACAATATTGATTTTAAGTGTCATATAAACAGTATTTCTTCAGAATGACTTATTTTCCCATTTGGTTTTTTTCGGTTATTCAAAGAACATTTGCTATTGTGTTGAGTCCATTCTTTTCATCCTCTTTTTCTTTTACCATTAATATTTATAAGTCTTACATACTTTTTTAATAATTTACAAGATTTTATAATACGATTAAAATATGATAATTTCATTCCAGCAAAATTGAACTTCAAGAACCAATTCAGATAGAATCTTTGATTTGTTCATTTTTTTTTTTTTTTTTGCTTTTCATAGTACAAAAGCATTCACTCTTTTCTCATCTTTTATCAGTAGTCAACTTTTACATCTGTAAAGAGTCACAAAAATGCTACACTGTAAACATTTCTAATCTTTATTTTTAAATATATTCTTTACTTCTAAAAATCTTTTTTACATTTGTTATTAAAATTCTTTTTAGCGTTAATCTGGAATGAATCTCATGTCTACTAATCCCTTTGTTGTTAATGAATGATACAAGATGGCAAAAGCTATCAATAACTTCTGTGTATTATCAATTCTGAAATCAGCTGTTGATCCTCTCATCATAATCGTTATCTTCTTTATACTTATTCATACTTCTATCGTTTCATTCTGTTTTTAACTTTACTAAAAAAAATGTTGAGTGTTTTTTTAGTTAGATATGTTGTTTTCAAAATATCTATGGTTGTTGTTATTTCTTCCAACAATTCTGAATCCACATTTATCTTCATTAAATATATTTTCTTCATTACACATTCAGTTTATAAGTTGCATATGTAGATTTACATTGTGTAGCTATGTCTAATTTTATTACAACTATTAAAGCAGTTTGCTTCACTATAAACCATTTTATTTGCATCTTGAGAACTATTTCTGTTTAATTGATATAATATAATTTATACACTTATTTTTTCCCCCAATTTTTTTTAATAATGTAGTGCATATCTGTTAATTCAATAAATTTTTTCATTATGCAATAACTCCAATTCTAATCTGTTCTTATCTTCCATTATTGTAGGATCTTTAATATATGATAACTGGCTTAATTAATGTCTCAGTTAAATTTTTTTTGTATATTTTTTCACCTCTTTTCAGTCTATGTTTTTTCCATTATAATCTGTTTATTGTCATTTTTTAATAAACCAATTCATAGATTAAATTTTATTTTCTTCTTACAGAGAGAAAGAGAGAGAGAGCGCTTTTATTTTTCTAAGCATCTTTCCATTTATCATTTCTGGATAATATTTGAAGTTTTTTATTCATATTTCATATGCTATCTCCAACTTTTTTAAGTTTTGACTTGGTCTTTTTTTTTTTTGCCATTATTATTATATTTAGATAAATCTATTTTGATTTTCCTGGGTTTTACTTTTTTTTTTCTTTTTTTTTAATTATTTTTATTTATATTTACAGTTTATTTATATAGTATTCCAACAATAATACCTCAAAATGTAAATTGATATTATTCTTAAAAGCAATGTATATTTTTCTTAGGTTATATCTTGGAATGCTTTTTTTTTTCAGATTCACTTAAATTTTTTATATAAATAATAATTATTTGTTTATCATTTACTCCTAGATAACTCTTTGCTATTAAAACTAAAGTGGATGACAAGAATATTTATTTTTATGAACTTATATGAAGATGGATATGTTTGAATTTTGGCTGCTTAAGAATTTACAAAAGCATGTTACTTGTTCTTTTGTTTCATTGAAGGGACAATGTTCATAATGATTTTTTTTATTTTTAACTTTGGCAATTTAGTTTCAAATCACTAATAATAGTTCTTATTTAAAGAGTCTCCAAATTTCATCCCTTTTGACTGAAACTGTTAACCATTGTTTTTGAAAAACTTTAAATATTTAATAATTTAATTACCAGTGTTACTGATAAACTTATCCATTACATTATTACTGAAAATGGCAGAATAAAACCTTTTATTTTCTCAAACATTTGCCCACATCACCTTAACACCTTCATTCTTACTAAAATATTTTACATTAAGATTATTTTTTAGTATATTATATAGAAAACATTACAAGGTTTTAAAAATGCTGTTTCATTCTTCTAATTTGTCATTTTAATTTCTTTTATCTGAGTCTCGCAATGCCACAAAACAATAACTTTATTTCATTAGACTTTGATGTTTTCTACAAATTGCATCTTGAGAGCTAGACAAAAATGACAAAATTTACATATTTACAAATCTTCTAAATCATGCTGAAATTGGTACATTACTTCTTAAACTTCACATGGGCTTTCTTGTTTTGGATAAATCTCTAACTTGAATTGATTCTTATGAGGTCAAAATTGGTTTTCTGTTTAGCATGTACTTCTTCACCTTTATTCTAATAATGATATTACAAGCACAGATTCATTCAGTTTTATTGTTGTCAATTGTTGTTATTTTTTTGTAATCACTGATTGTGTGCTTTCTGAAAATTAATTATGAATTACATAATAGGATAAGTCAACCTTTTTATTAACTTGAGCCATTTTTCCCACTATTGTTTCTATTGCACCCATATTAGATTTTATTTTTAACTTTTGACTACCCTGCACTTTTTTTATCCACAATATACATATTTTGATTCAACAAACAGTTTTTACTATAAGCAATAAATAATATCTTTTGAAAATGTTTATAAATAAAAGTGCTTTTTTTTCCAAAACAGATATACAATAACAATCTACTCCTCTATAGTACATTCATAAATATGGATACTATTTAAACTACTAAAACTAGCTTCTAATTATGAGATCAACTTAGTATTTGTTGCTACTTATTGGTACAAATTAAAAAATTTATAATTAATTACCATATACTCAGTTTTATTGTACATCTCTCCCCCCTCCCACATACACAATGCAAAGAAAAATATTGACTATTGACTTGATGTTATATATGTTTAATTTTTTAACTGGAACTTTATTTAAGTATTCATATAATAATTATAAATATATAATTACTTCATGGGATAAAATTTCTGGGTTAATCTTCATAAACATGTAATATTTTACTTCATGGGATGAAATCTCTGCGTTAATATTTATAATATATATATATTAAAATTTAATTTATTTTTTTATATATTTAAATAGAATCATACTGTTCCTACTAAAATACTGATTTTTGTTGATGTTCAGTTCTAAGTATTCCTGATTGTGATTTCAGTTTTAGAACAAAAATATATATAATTCAAGCTTGTATTCAATATCGTTCTTTGTATTTATATAATAGGTGACTATATTTATATACAAATATTGTCCTTTGATGCGTCAGATTTATCACGTACATTTAAGTATATATTTAAGATGTAATAATATACTTAAAATAATTAAACCAAGCCCATGTGAACTTTATTATTGATTGTTGTTTATTTGTAATACATTTGTATGACATTTTCACTTTCCTACAACACCAAATAAGCGGTACAGTAGTTGATTGACTTTCAAATATAACAAATGAATCAATTTTGCATGCCTTACTAATAAAATAAATCCAAACAAATTCAAAATAATTGAAGTAAATTCACAACATTATAATAAGAGAGTATTTTACTCTCAATCAAGTTGCAATTTATCACTCATCTTCTTGATTACTTTTTATAGCTAGCTATATATATATATGCATTCATCATACTTAATAATATATTTGTCTGAAATGATTAATGTCAAAGTTGTAAGTGCGGAAAGATGATATTATTAAATCAAAGTGCGTTAATATATATATATATATAGAGAGAGAGAGAAGAAAGATTGAATAAATAAACAACTTTATATGAATGTGTTAAATCTCCTGCTAGCATTTTTTTTAAAACCTAAAGAATTTTTAGACTAAATTAAGTACCGTCAAGAAATGTTATTAATGTATATTTGTTATAGCTTTTCACTTAATCCTTTGCACAAGTGATTATAACATCCGTTAAAGCAATAAGAAATATCTAAAGTCCTTTAATACTATAATACAATCAGTGGGGAAAAAAGAATAATGAAAGACAAATTAAAATGAAGGCAATAACATTGTTACAAAATCTTCGAAAACACTTATTTATAATAGATGAAAATAAGCATCATATATGCTTTTAGCGCGAGATCCCATTTTTTAAAATCATCAGACACACACGCATATATATACATACACACGAGCATATTTGAGTTGAAAACTTTGATCTAATTAAATATTAAAATATACAGCTTTTAAAATACATTCTTTGTTTTGTGAATGTGTACAACTGGAGGGGAATTGTAAGTAGGGTTTCTATTATTGAATGAGGAGTCAATAAGTTAAAATAGGAACTACTCTTATAAGAAATCCGAGTTTTTTGAAAATATTTACAGCAAAAAAATTAGAAAATACATCACAGCTTGTATCAAAATTAATCCTAAGGAATTTGTTTCAATTAAAGCCACTATAATAAAAGGACACGTCCCTGTAATCAGGATCGCAATTTTTCTTGCTTTTGCCATCTGGTAATTTATTACGATGTCAATTAATCTTCAAAAATAATAATTGTGATTTAATCTTTTTATTTGTTAAGATCATAGAGAAAATTAAGAAAAAGAGACCGAATAGTAGCTTCCATGGGAATATTTAATGATATCTGGGCTATTTACCAGTTGCCTAAAACATGAACATTCCATCCCCCAAAAATCCAAAAACACTCAATTATGAACAATCTTTTGCAGCCTCAAGCTCAATCAGGTATTGCTGGAGGTTTAAACACAAGATTGACCATAGACCTCAATGCAGAATATTCATAAAAAAACATTGTATTCATATTGTATTTCTAATTGACCAATAAATTCTATTTTAAAAAATTAGTAGTCAAGCATTGTTAGCCGAGAGTTCAGTGCAGCCACCTTGCAAGCAAGCAGTTGGTTACAGATTGTTCTTACAGGTTTGCCTCCTGGCAGATGCTATGACATATGAACAAAAAAAATAGTATGAATTGAATCTATATGAAATGAATAACCATAGTGCCTTGATTAAGAGAAATGGACCTCAGAAAAATTAATATGAAGTGTGTACTAACAAAAATCAAATAATTCTTTTATCAGGAGTTCATAAGAATTTCGAGTATTGGGGCATAGTCATGGGCCTTGAACTCTAGAATCTGCCACCCAACCACTGCACCAAAATCAGATAGAGTAATATGCACTATTAAATTACTATCAATAATTGTGTAGTTTGTTGCATAATGTAAATTCTAGACAAATTCTTCCTAATACTGTATATAGTTTATATTTGTCTAAAGGTTTATCATAGAGAAATATGGAAGTTGTCTATCTATAAAAAATGATAGCCTTTATTTACAAATATATGTTGAGCTACTAACATTATCTAGATGAGTTGTTAAATGTTTTTTAACATTTCATTTAACTATTCCACATCTTTTCTATACTAATGTTATTATTAAAAGTTGAATAAATATAAATAAAGTTTGAAATTTTCTAAAGATAAAATGAATATTTATTTGATGTAATACCCACCAAAGTTAATAATTGGATGCTATCATTAAACATTTAAATATTGTATTACAAATGTAATTATATGATAAAATTAAATTGTTTTGTAATTTAAATAATATACATAAATTAGTTTACTCCATAAATTCTTTATAAGCGTTTTGCTAAGTCTGTTATAAATTTTTGAATAGTCAACTTATCGTTGATAATTTAAATATAAATTAAAAAATAATTCAAGAAATTTCAGAGCTTTCCAAAAGCATGGGACTCAGTCAAATGTTTTTGATTTCCTCCTTCTTTATAACGCAAATATATAAATCTGATCTGTAAAGACCTACATTGAATATTATAATGTGTAATAAAATATTAATAATATTCAGAAAAGATTCAATAAATATAATAGATGAAAATTTAACAAACAAAGAAAGCTACATGAATAATGCATTTAATCATCTTAATAAATATCTAAGTTAAAATATCTAAACATTAAATAATTCCTAAGGATAATTAATTATAAATAAATACTTGCTTAAAAATAAATTAGAATGAATATATTTGTAAAACTAATATATTTTTATAATAAATTAAATATTAATTGCTCAAATGTAGTATTATGGGGAAACTAGGGTGAACTTGTTCACAAGACTGGCCCAATACAACTACTTATACAACAGGACAAAAACTGCAGTCACACCACAAATTCGATCTCTCTAAAGCAGCCATTGTATGCACTGAGAGAGATGGCAGAAAGAGAAACATTAAAGTGGCATGGACTATAGCCAAAGACAAATACATGTTTAATTTTAAAAAAAGCTAGCATGCCTCTATTCAAAAAATGGCCTCTCTAACATTTTGTACATAGATTTGAATATAAAATAGAAAAAATTAAATTTATGCAAATCCAACAAACAATAAACAAATACAGATAATATTAGATTTTTGCTAAATTAATTCCTAAAGCTATGAATATGATACTGGAAGCATTGAAAGAGCTAGACTAGAATAACAATATTGAAGTAGTTTACGGAACTTGGGCACCACATTGAATTTTTAAAAAACTGACTTGAGACAAAATTTCACAATAACTTCAGTTTCCATAATGTTAAAGCAAAAAGCTTTACATGGATAGAAACTAGACAAACTAAGGAAAGCAATAAGGCTAATACAAATAGTAATTACCATTTAAAAAGTAAGGAAAAAAAAGTTTCAACATCTGAAATAATTATTACTTTATTGTTGGTTTAGAATTTCTAATTTATCATTAATTAAGTTTAAATTACATCTTCATTGATAATTTCTTTGTATTTGTCACAAAATTCTTATTCAACCCATATATAATACTTCTTACCTGAGATAATCCATATCTTCAGAATCTACAAAAATAATCACATAAGAATTCTTCATTTTTATCTTGTACACCAAAAGTTGACAAATCTCAGGGTATCTATATGAAAAATAATCATTCTAATAAAAGATACAAAATAAATCATTTCCAGAACTTGGGTATGCATTTGTCATCATAGAAATTGACTTCTTGTCTATCCAAACTAGAAATTAAAGGCTATTGACGTATCAGTGATAAAATGAGTTTAATCTATTCATTATATATTTTTTGTATACACCAGTGATGTTTATATTCTTTGTGCACACCAGTGATGCTATCTTGTTATATTTATTTTCCCACAAATATATAATTTATTTGCATATAGCTGATTTGCTAGCTATAGACTTAAAAATAATGTAATGCAAGATGTTGCAAGACTACTGACTCCATGGTATGAGTACCAAAGCATAGGCAAGAATCAAGATTTGATTCTTTGCCTGCATATTAACTCCATGTGGTATACATAACCATTGTGGTTATCACCACACCATCACTTGAAATCTCTCTTTATTAGTTTTAAGAATTTATATTTTCACATGGAAATATGCCTAGTAAATTGTGTGATTGCTTTATTACATGCAACTTTCTGTACATCTGATTATCAGTCTTAAAATTTACATTCCACTCCTCTATAATACCTTAATTATATATATATATATATATATATATATATATATATATATATATATATATATATATATTATTATTATTACTTGTTATACAAACACAGCCATGCAAGTGTGAACACAACCACACTAATACATATATAAACACCCTAATAAAATATTAAACCTTTTGAGAATCATAACTTGGATCAGAGCCCCAAAATTACATTATATTATAATATAAGTATAATTTATATACTACATGCACTAATACAAACACATTAGTAAATTATAATTTATAAAAATAATAAAACTATGCAAATAATAGAAAAATTTTAAATACTATGTAAATAAATAAAAAAAATTTAATTGAATACTTATGAGCCCCAAAATTACATTATACACAAACCATTTTGCTATATTGGAATACAAATGTAATTTATATATTACACACACTAATACAAATGCACAAACACATTAATAAATTATAATTTCTCAAATAATAATAAAAATAATAATACTATGCAAATAATACAAAAATTTAAAATACCAAAAAAAAATTAAAATTAAATATGATATTATGGTTTTACTAGATTGAAGGACTTGAATCATCAAGACATTATTAATCCATTTTACTTCAGAATCTTGCTGAAATGAAAATTGTGCTTTGTCCTCTTCATGCAATCTAGTAAACTGAGCAGAAAAGAAAAAAATTAAATGAACATACTAAGAAAAATATTAATAAAAATTCTAAATTTTGTCTTATTTTAATATATGATATGCCATTTTAAAAAGGAATTCAAATATCAAGGGATGTCAGGATTTCTGTTGATGTCATGCCTATAGTTTTCATGTAATTTGGAAAAAAAATTTCAATGAATCAGCTGTCACTAGTGACTATCATGTCCAATTGCTCAAGCTTTTACTGTTTTTAAATGTTCTAACATTTATTAATTTATTATAAATTCATTTTTACAAATAATATAGAATATTAATACTAAACTACTTAATTCAATTATTACATCAACATTGATAAACATGATAAACTAGGTTTAAATAAAATTACCTTATTAAAAAAAACTACATATGGTTTTATGGCTCAGGACTTCATAAGAAGCTTGAATGTCTAACTGCAAGTGCCAAAATCGATCCTGGAATCTCCTGATTTCAAGTAGGATCTTCTACCAAATGCACCAAATTGCACAGGGTATTAACTGATAAATAAAGTTCTTTAGTTTTTATTAAAATTAAAATTTTAATTTAATAAAACTATATCAAAACTTTGCAACAGATATTATATGTTGTTTGGTAAAATAGATAATAAGCTAATTATACAATGGTAATTAAAAGAGAGATACCTCATCTAAGCCCAATACATTTTAATAATATATGAGATATTAAAATTGTATTAGATTCAAATAAAACTTCTAAAAAAATGTTGCCTTTTTAAATATTGTTACTTAATATTGTTTATTTACAGATTATTATAATAATAACAACAGCAATAATAATAATAACAATAGCAACAACAACAACAATAATAATAATAACAATAATAATAAGGAAAAAACAAAAATAAATAAATAATAAAACAGGAAATAAAGCAAAAGAACAGAGCCCATCCCTATCCAGTAATAGCTTCAGTAACATCTGTGCACCTAATAACTATTGAAATGCAACTGTCTATAATATTCTGAACACTATTTGATAATGAACAAATCTGTAACATTCAATTAAGACAACATAATATAAAGATGCTATCTTGATTATTGTAATAACAATTGTAACCTGGTTGTAACTGGAAAACTTGTAGCACATAATCTACTATATGTAACCATTAATGTATTCTTTTGAGACAATAAAGGCCTTTTGAAACATAATAATAATAATAATAATAATAATAATAGTAGTAGTAGTAGTAGTAGTAGTAGTAGTAGTAGTAGTAGTAGTAGTAGTAGTAGTAGTAGTAGTAGTAGTAGTAGTAGTAGTAGTAGTAGTAATAATAATAATAAATGAAGGTGAATTTCGGCCATTCATAGTAACATACAGTTCTCTGCTCAGTATCAAGTTTGCAGTCAAATATAGCAGACCTTTGGGTATTTTAGTCTGCTTGAGCATATCCAGTAACACAGAGATTCTCACTGAATCAAAAGCTGAAGCAATATCTATTTGCACCACTACTGTGCTGTATTTCTTTCTAACCCTGGTGGCTATCATCATGGTCTTGAATAACAATGCTGCTTGCCCCGTTGATGATGTCTTCTTTGCAAATTGTGATTCACTGATGGTTGGTAAAATATAGGGCTCAATCTTATCTTTTATAATTTTTTCCAATATTTTAATAGGAAGTGGGCCCATAGATATTGGTCTAAGCTCATTTGGCATTGGTATGCCTTTCTTTTTCTTATTATATGGCACTATTGCCATGGGATATATCCCTGTGGTTGGTTTAATTTCTTGAGCAAGATGGTTTGCTAAATCCTTGAGGTATTTAGCTGTAAAAAAACTTAAATGCTTCAAAATGAACAGTGGTATCCCATGGCCACCTGGGTGACAAGCATTGCTGATAGTTCTCATTTTCTCTATTATATCATTTTCACTAACTGGTAATTCACCCTCAACCTCTCCAAACATTTTTGGCTGAAAAAAAAAGTGAGGCTCCACACTTAACTTATCTTGAAAATATTTGAACAATGGCATAATCATGTTATGGCCAGTGAACATACCATCCTCAGTCTGTATGGCCATTGGCACTTTTATGTCTGGTACATAACCCAAAGCCCACTTGATAAACTTACAGGTCCATGTGTGCTGTTGTGCCATGCAAAGCTTATTTTTCTTTATCTTCAGATATTCTTTCAGTGATTCACAGGCCTTGTTATAAGCATCAGTCAGCTTTCTTATGTGTATTTGGGTGTTGTGTGTTGGAGTCATCATCATTAGTCTCTGATGTAGCTGATCAGCATATTGCAGAAGCCTTGATGGTAGTGGTTGATTTCTTGTTACATGATTAACATTGAAAGACAAGATATTTATAAAAGTCAGGTATTGCTGTATAGGATTGAGGCTCATCCCTTTAACCTTCTGCAACAGAATATATGTCTCTGAGAAGAGGAATTCTGTTGCATTTGTTGGGATAAGTACTCTTATTGTTTTTGTTAGGCTGTGATTAACTGCTTGCAGTTTTCCTAGATTGATCATGATTAGCTGGGCAGAATGATCAGAAAAAGTGGTCTGGACCAATTTTACCTCCATGAGGTGATGCAGCGATGGTGAGTAAAAGACAAGATCTATTAATGTTGCAAACTGACCATTATGAAAGGAGATAGCCCCTTCTGGCAGAAAACCTTGTCCACTAATCAATGGTATGGCTATTTTATGTAGTGATTTCTGTATAAATTCTTCATAAGATGAGTTGCAGTCCCCAACCAGAACAGTGGGGCTTGCATTCATGGCAAGAATTGAATTTATATTATAAATTATAGATTCTATCTTTTGCTTTTCTACTGGCATATATACAAGCACTATATTCATAGTAATTATTTTTTGAGTCAGTGTTATTATTAGAAGGTTTGAATCAATGTAAAGTATTTTGAAATTTTCAAAAGGGCAATCTTGAGCAATTACTATTCCAGTTCCTGCAGATGGGGAGGAAGAATCTCTGGAACATGCAGAGAAGCCCTGGCCCCTCAGGTAGATAGATGGGTCTATTGCCGAGCCTGCATATATCTTCGTTTCTAATAATCCTGTTATATGCGCTCGTATTTGATTTATCCAATTTCTGACTTTGAAATTTTTATTGATTGCATTAAGTCCTCTGACATTTAAAACAGCAATTTTAAGTTTCATTAGTAGTTTTTTTCCTTTTGAGTTTAGGAATTCATGTCTTCCTATTTTTCTTCCTCAATTTCCACTGCATCTTGAAACACCAGGCCACTCTCTTCATCCACTGCTACAGCCCAATTATATATTTCCTGCTCACTGTGAGGATTCTCTTGTTCAATTCTCACCTTTTTATATCTTCTATCTTGTTTTGGTGGACGCCCTGGTTTGCGCCTATATTCAGTGTGCATTTCTATTTGGGTAGGCAGATCTGGAGTAATAGCCTCCATCATTTCAGCAGATGTTTTATTAATAATTGTTGGCCATGGTAAGACTTTGTTTGAAATTTTGCATCTTCTATCTCCATTAATCACATCTTCAGTTTCAGTCTCAAGTGCCATAATTTGCATGTAATCTTTATTTGCACTGTTTGATTGATTTTGTTGGTCACATTTCATATGGCTTACATTTGCTGCAATTCTTTTATCCTATTTTTCATTGTTTAATCTCTCTTGCTCATAGAGCTGAGCTGGCCTTTCCTGTTGTGCCATTTTAAGCTTACTTTGGTTATTATTATCTTGTATGTTATCCAGTGGCTTATATTCCACTTTTAAGCCAACTAGTTCATGGTCGGCTTTAATGTGTTTGATGTGTTTTATGTTCTTGTCTGCCATTGCTTCCATTCTATCTTCTTTATCCGTTTTTTGCTTACTTTGTTTATTATGTTGTATGCCATCCAGTTCCTTATTTTTCCCTTTTACGTCATCTATTTTTGGATCACCCTCAATGTGTTTGGTGTGATTTAGTTTTTTTTCTGTGCTTGTTTTATTTTCTGTGGCTTCAATTATATCTTCTTGATCTGGTTGGTTTATTTCTCCACATTTTTTATTATTTTTTTGCATAATGTCTATATCTATTTTTGATCTTTGGTGTTCATCAGGTATATCTTCTATTCCAGTCTCATATTCCAGTCTTTGATTGTTATCTTGATTTCCTTTTTTTGATTGTTTTTTTTGATGAGGCTTTATCTGTTTTGGACTGACTTCAATTCTTTTGCCTTCTTTTTCAGTGGTGAGTTTGTCTGACTCAACCAGCTGTGATAGTACTGACTGATCAGCAACTTTCAGCAAACTTTGTTTCTTATTTCTTTGCATATCATCTATTTGTTTATAATTTTTTTGCATGTCACCCATCTCTTGGTCATATTCTTCATGTTTGGTGTATTTTCTCTTCTTATCTGGTCTTGGCTGATTTCCTGTTCCTTCCTTTGTATATTCTTTATCTGTCATTTCTTCCCATTTTTTTTTATTTTTTTGCATGTCATCTATTTCTCGGCCAGTCTCTGGGTGTTTGGGATTTTCTATCTTCTTGTCTGGGTTTGCTTGATCTTCCGGTTGCTCTGTTGTGTATTCTTTAATTAATATTTGCTGTGTTTTAGCTGTTGACTGGTCATTGCTGTTGTGTTTTCTTCCACAGTCTATTGCCAGGTGATCTCTACTTCCACACACAAAACATTGTGGCCTAAGCCCATTAATTTGTATAGTCAGTATTGCTTCCTGATCCATTATTATGCTTGGGATGTCTTCAGGTCTTATGCCTTCATTCATTTTGATTTTGAAATAAAACCTGTTTGAATAAACTAGTGTAGGTGTGTCTGAGCGATATATTGGCTTCATGTATATCGGTTGCCCAAAGGGTTTCATTAATTTTGTGAAATCATGTATATTATACCCAAAATAGGTATTTTTAATAATGCCAGTGTGACAGTTTTGCATCTCTCTATCTACAATCACAAGAGCATAATTTTCCAAAGTCTTAATTTTTTCTTGAAAATCTGTACATTGCGTTTCATTAATGAATTCTATCGCCATATATCTTGAATTGGTATGCTCTCCTATGGTTGAAACTGAGCTCCACATTTTTTTGTTAGATAACTCTTTATATAGTATTTCCTTTGGAAACTTGTAGAGAGAGAGATTTCTATTTGTTGCTGCTAAGACTATTGACTTCTTTGAAAAAAATCTCTTAAATGACATGAATAATTTTTTCGGTATAGTTTCATTGAATTGGCGATTTATTTCTTCCACTTCTTCTTTTAACCAAACGTTATGTAAAGGCACATCGGCATCATATTGATTCATATTTATATCATTTACTTCATTCAGGTCATCCTGATTAGCCCTTCTAAATCTTGGGATTTGTTTTGCATTTTGCAAATTTAATTCAGCTATGTTCGCATATGTTGTCTGTGCTCTAATGTTGCTATATATTCGTGAAGTCTGATTCGTGCCAAACTTTATCTTGGAATCTGATGTGGACGCCATATTGACAATATATAGCGTCTGAATAGCGCTTAGAAAAACAAAATTATAAGCAATAAATCACTTACTTTGTGAGTAAAAAGTCCGTTTTCCCTGATAGGTGTGAATATTAATTATCTTCAGGTGATGTTTTAAGCAACTGTTTTTTGGCAATTCAGTAATTTTTATATACTCTTGTTGGAAACATTTATCTAATTTATCTACACACAATCACTATCACAAGGGTCTCCTCTGAGTGCATTAATGTTTATTTATTATATCAATCCTCTTATTGAAAAAATCAATAGCACATTCATTGGAGTTCAAATACCTGGTACAACACAGAAGATTGCATGTCTCACATACATGGATGATATCACAGTCTTCTTGACATCAAAGAAGCAAATACCACAGCTTCAGGCAGTGCTTGAACAATTCTCAAAGCAATATGGATTGAGCATAAACCCAGAAAAGTTTGCGGCCTGGACGCTACTCACTGGAAAGCCATGTGGACCAATGTATCGAGCAAAACCAGCTCCATTCCTAGGCTTTCCTTTTTTTCTAGGAGCCACTGGAATGAGATGTCAGATCCAAGCCAAGCTCAAAGAGGAAGTCAAAAGCATAGCTGAATCACTCTCAAAGGCATATTTGTCCATATATGCAAAGGTGCAACTGATTAACAAACTTATAATAACCAAGATAACATATTACATGCCTGTAGTTGAATTTTCAAAAAAATTTATGGCATGCATTAATTCCATATGTTGCAAGCTTATCTGGGGGAAAAAGACGGTGGCAATTTCAATGGCAAAAATGAATCGCCCTCTTATAGCAAATGGACTGGGATTGCATAGCTTACAAACATTTCAAACATTCAAAACAAGGAATGCTATAATTGCTATACTCACTCAATTTCCTAAATTAAGACACCTAGAGCAGATAACACCTACAGATAGACCTCCTCCAAAAGATTGTTTTTTGGCAATCACCATCTACCAATGCAGGAGAGAAAGAACAATTCCAGATCAATTGGACCAAAAATATAAATATTGGGAAATATATAAGTTTATACATCAAAATAATTATAATGAGGAGATCCCATCAATACTAGAAATAGGAAACAAATATCTGATCAAGCAATACAAAAAATGGCAACTAGAACCTAAGTTCCTAGATTTTATAATCAAGATGAATTTGAATGCTTTACCTACTAAGTATTTTTTACATCACAGAAGAATGTACAGGTCAGTTGATCCATTCTGTGGCCTTTGCCATATGGCTGAGGAGACTTTACAGCATATAATTTTCAACTGCAAGGCCTTAGAGCAGACTAGATGCATTTTGCAGGCCAAATACAGGGGAAAAAATACTACAATGATGCAAATTATATCAAATTACAAAGGTAGGTCTATACCAGCCATAAGGGCCTCAACGTTTGTTTTATATGCATTTAGGTGCACTAGGTGTGTATTCATATTGGGTAATAACCCCAGAAGACATCCAGCCACATTTGAAAATAAGTTGAATAAAATTCAAGTTAGAGACAAGCAGATCACCAGCTACTTGGTCCCTGCTCAGGCAAATAGCAAAGCTATAAAAACAAAATTAAAGAAAGGATGGTCCTGATTACACTCCTGTTGGACAATAATATGATTAATTAACATTGATAAAGTGGATAGAATCATGTAAAATTACCCGTACAGATATATACTTTTAAAAAAAATGAATATTGTAGACTTGAAATTGCACTAACAATAATAAGATTCAACATGTATCTTGCTATGGCATTATAATACTATGTAACTATTGGATCAATAAAGTTTACTATTGTTGAAACTTAATAATAATAATAATAATAATAATAATAATAATAATAATAATAATAATAATAATAATAATAATAATAATAATAATAGTAATAATAATAATAATAATAATAATAATAATAATAATAATAATAATAATAATAATAATAATAATAATAATAATAATAATAATAATAATAATAATAATAATAATAATAATGTATTTGTTTGTGTTTTAGTATTCTTAATTATTATATATTGTGAAGAAATATAATTGCAAGCACATTTATTTTTAAGTTTAATAACCAGTTAATCATAATTCAAAATTGAAGTATTGATGCTAAATAAATTTTAGTAATTTGAGAATAACATAAACAAGAACATAAAAACGATGCATAAGGTTCAATTTCATTTTTAATAAAATTTTATTCGTTTTTAAAAATATAAAGTATGTTCATTTTCACTTTCAGTGACCCTTAATAAACAAAAATGTGAATAAGTTATGGTTTATATAAAAAAAATTAAACATTTATATTATGTGAATATATGCATGTTAATAATAGCATCTTTTACATTTAATGATTAGTGCATTCTTATCTTGCCATTACTGCCAAATACACTGCTGATAAATCAAAGCTATATATATATATATTTCATGAAAAAAATCTCTGTAATTAATTAGATAAGCAAGAGTGTTATTCAAAAATTTGAAGATTATTGCAATTATATTGATGTATTTTAAATCTGTCAGTCAAAGTCTATTCAAAGATCTAAATAAATATATCTTAAAAGAATTTTATTTAAATGTTACATTTGTGTTGAAATCCAAAATTAGTAAGTTAAAGATAATCTCATATATATTCCATGAAGTTAAAGAATAATTGTTGTTACAAATTAATGCTCAGGAAATATAGGACCCTGAAATTTAATGTCTTCTTTGTTGCGAAATTCCGTTGCAAATATGAATTTTCTACCATTATATTTTGAATAGGAAGCATGAATAAATTTTGCCAACAAGAAAATTAGAGAATTCAATTAAAAAAAATCATGTGTCTGCTAAATAAATAATTGAAGTAACGTTATCATTAAACCAGCAAGTAAACTCAAAATAAATAAAGTATTATTTTTTATATCAGTATCAAGTATGGAATATCATTTTCTATGGCAGTTATTATGTGTGATGAGAAGACGCCAGCACTAAATAATGATATTCCCACTCACATATGTTGTATAATAAAAAACCCCAATCATATATATTACACAAATTAATAATTAGTACTCATATTAATTAATTAAATAGAAATCAAAATTAGAATTTATTTAAAAGAAAACAGGAAATGAGATACTTCAATTTCAAAATAAGGTAGTATGTTTTAGAAAATAATTAAATTACAGTTTAAAGTAATGAATAAACTTAAATTCATTTAAAAATATTTAAAGAAATAAGTCAGTACTTATTATGTAAAAACAAAAATAGTTCTAAAGAAGAAGAAGAAGATAGAGGGAAGAAAACAGATAATTACAAATATATTTTCATATAAACATCAAGTTATTGTTAATAAAATTATTTTATTAATTAACATTTATATTGTTTAGTTTCTTTTTCACATAAGTTAGTAATCAAGAGTCCCTGTCTTCTTCTGATTTATATAGTTAAAAATAAGATCAGATTTTTGAAAATGAGATGAAAAGATACTAAATATAGTTGTTCATATAATATTCATATAATAAAAATAAGTGTGTTATTTTACTTTGATTTATTACATACTTAACCAGGTGCTTGTTATAAATGTTTTAGATAGTTATATATTTAAAAAGCATCAATATGAAGTAATAGAGAGGGTAACTTTTGATTTATTCTATGTATTATTCAACAGAAAATTATAATTGATTGTATAGTATTTAAACTTCCATATGTGCATATAACTCAGGAATTCTAGTTTATTTATCTATTTATCTAAAAAAAAAAACAATTGACTTCCTTGCAATATGATGAATTGAGCTATCCTTTGTACCGCACCTTTCAATGTACTTCCATTTATTAGTTCTCACAGAGAATAAATCAGGTCCAATGCCATTTTGGCAGAACTTTAACATTATTATAAATCAGTATTTACCAAGTGTGTACAACCACTTTTATAATATTATTTTCATCATCCAGTTAATGGCTAGTATGATCAAACCAATATTCATAATCAAAATTGTACATGTATAAACCTGCAAAATATATCATATATTTGTATGAGCTATTATAGGTTAACTACTTCAGCTTCAAGCCGCCATTTTGAACTTTTTAAAATACTGGCCTGATACACAATTTTCACAATAACTTCAGTTTGAATTATGTTAGAGCAAAAACAATTACATTTCTAGAAACTAGAAAAACTAAGGAAAACAATAAGCATAAAATAAATAGTGATAACTATATAAAAAATAAGGAAAAAAAGAAATTTTCACAACCGAAATAATTATTATTTTATTGATTGTTCATAATATGGAAATTAACATTAACTAAAATGCAAATTACATCTTCAGTGATAATTTCTTTGTATTCCTCACAAAAAAATCTTTCTAAAGATATATAATAAGTCTTACCTGAGATAATCCATAGCTTTACAATGTCCGAAAATGTTCCTATAAGAGTTCTTCATTTTTATCTTCTACCCCAACTGTTGCAAATTGTCAAGGCGCCTGGAAGAAAAGAGTTCTCCCTAATAAAAGATAAAAAATAAAAAAATTAAAATTCTAACAGAATATAAAAATAATGAAGGAAGTGGAAAATTATTACTTACCATTATAAATACAATAAAAAAAATAAAATGTCATCATCATCATCATAGTACAGGTATATTATAAAAGTGGTGTATATGTATGAATCATGAAAGTTCTGCTAATGGTTATGGGAAAACTCAAAAGCCTGTTAAACAAGATGCACTATTTTGATTTTAGACTTTGGATAAACCAACCTTGTTTATAACATCATCATCATCATACTGAATAATCATTGCCAATACAGAAAACAATTTACAAATTTCTCATTTCAAGAGGCAGACAATGATTACTAAAAAGGTTCTATGGCAGATATTTATATAAAAAAATGTTTATATTCTACCTCTTCCAAGATATGTCTTCCAGAGAAGCATACCTGTTCATATATGCTAATATAAATATGCAAAATATTTCATCATGCCAGATCTTGTTTACCAATTGGAAAAAGTAATCAGTAATGAAGCTGAAACAAAATTCTAATAAGGAAGGCAATCAGGCAGTCATATGCCTATAAAGTATAAAATGAAGTTAGTAAAAAAACAAGTTAATAAAACAACAAATAAAAACTAAATTAGTAAAACAAAAACAATGAAAACCATGTTAGTAAAACAAAAATTAGTAAAAACAGAAAAAAATTACTGCATTATATACAATCAATTTGCTAGAGAGGAATTAAATTGTAAATAGTCTTGAATCAGTGTGTCAACCATTCATCCATTGTGTTGGTCGCTAAAACAAACCAACAAAAAAAAAAACAATAATAAAAACATTACCTTTCATATGTGCTACCTATCACAGAGTAAAAAATCAGTGTCATTTTTCTTGAGTGGCATATTTATTAGTATTTCTCCGATAATAGTTGATAAAAGTTTTTTATCAAATAACATTAAAAAAAATCTAAAATTGAATACTTACCTACTATAGAAAACTTCAAACCTGGAGTTTTAGTAAAATTCTCTACATTCACAGGTTTGCAGGTTACGTTCGGACACAGATTACTGTTACTAGATGAAGGGCCTGGCCGATTGATATTGTTGGGAACACTTGTTGACGGGCCTGGTGTATTGATATCATCCAGAAAAGCACTCATAGTTTTTTTCTTTTTGGCTGGTAAAGGAGTTTCTTCTTCTGATGACGAAAAATATTCTTCAAGATCACTACAACTAACACTATTTTCGGAGTCAAAGGGCTTAGATGGGACAAATTCATCACCGCTGGAATAATCCGTATCAGAGGCCATCATGTCCCGTTCATTTATTTTGCGTACTTTTGTTTCCGTTAATCTAACAAATTGTGAAAAAAATTTTTTAAAAAATTGACCTTATTCACAAAAAAATTAATAAAAATTTTATTTTTTAACTTACAGAAAAATGGCGACTACCTACGAAAAGAGGAAAAAACAACGAAGAGAATTATGGTATAGGCGCATGCGTAGTCCTTATAGTTTTTCCGTAATTTCAAACAGAAAAACGAACTTCAACAAACGAACAATCGTCGCCGAGAAACCGGAAGTAGTTAATAGAGAAACAGGTTTAGCCTCAGGGAAATTATCAATTACTAGTAATTGATACTTTCCTGGCAAGATCATAAGGTAAAAGTTATTCTGTTTGCATGGATATATATCTTATTTCTATTTTTTATTATAATAACAATTCACAAAAATATTTCATTCAGCATTTATATGTGTGTCTATAAAGATTACGGGGTTCTGCAGTCTTAGTCGAGCCGGCTTCAAGTCGCTCTAATTCTGTCATTTTTAATGCTAACGTTAAGATTTTACGCTCTTTTTGAAGGTTAAAAAAGTTCCATAAGATGCTGCCCTGGTAAAATCAGTAATATTCAAATTTTAAGTTAACAATGGAAGAGGGCAGTCCATTCTTGATGCTGATTGGCTGTTATCCATCAAGGACAAAGAAAATCACTTGTCAATAAAATTACCACTACAGTTTTTTTTGTTTCATTTTGAAAGTGATAAATGAATGTTTTAGACCATTTTAAAAGTTTTTTTTTTATATATTATAAATTATTTTGATAAAATATGCTAAAAATAAAATTATTATAGAAAAATATATAACATTTTAATAAAAATTACTTACTTTTCGGGAACGTAAAACTGAGAAATAAATCACTGACATCCGCAACACCTTTTAGTTAGTTACTAACGTTTGTTTTAGATTTGCCACTATCGAATATTTTTATAATTATAAATAAAAATTTATTTTTGAAAAAACTTTCGTTCACTTTTATAATCTGACAAATTATTAATATACTTTTTACAAACAAATCTAAAGTGAATATAATATTAAAAGATTAATATATTTTTATCATTGAGTTTGTGAATTGACCAATTAAAAGTTTAGAGTTTTACCTCACTCGGCCAATAAAATTAATTACCCATTAAAATGTTAAATCATAGAAAACAGCATGAACATATTTTTGATCTGCAAACAATTAAACTTTCTTATGTAGAGTTAGTTAATCAGAACTAAAAACTAAAGAGATGGTACACTGCTAACTATAATAATGTTATAAGCAGAAGATTGAACATTTAATTATGTAAATAATTACACATTTTTGGATCATGAAAAGAAGCAGGAATAATGTAGATTATCAGATATTACAAGTTTATTAAAACAATTAAATTTAGATTAGAGAAATGTGAAGAATTATTTTTTATATTTTTTTTTATAATAATGAGTTTTAACTTATTTAAATATTTTCATTCCTTAAGTGATAATAAGAAAATTCCAAATATTTTTTAAATAATTGGATTGTGAATATTTACTGTATGTTACAGATAATTGTAAAGAAGAAATAAAAAGTATAAAAAATAATAAAATAATTATTTGCTCTCTTCAGTCATTTGAATTATCTACTAATTTTTAATTTTAAAAAAGGAATAAATAAGAGAAATAGAAGTTTTAACTAATGTTTATCGGGTTTTTAAAAGAACAAAACAAAATATATATTGTTTTAACACTTTGTTAAGAAATATTATTTTAATTAATAAAAGTTTTTTTTCTCTTTTCTCTTTATCTCTAAAAAAAGACAATGTATTTTTAAATTAAAGTATAATTAAAGGAATATACTGTTTTTGGGTGTGATTAGAATTGTTTTTAATTAAAAACAGAGAGAGGGAAATGTCCTATTTGTAAAAATAGACTTAGTTGGTCATGGTTTAATGTAATCATGTTTGAGATAATATGTAATTGGATGGATACAAAATTGTTCCAATAAGATAGCATAGTAGGTCAAAGCTTTAGACTTCAATATATAATATAGTCAGCAGGTCTTTCTTGATTCTGCTTTGGAAAGAAGAGCACTAGAAGTCCAGCTTGAACAGAACAGTGAGAATTAATCTTGTAGTCAAAAGTAAGACTAGTAAAAAAAAATTGAAATGGATTACATAAAACTATGTTCTAAGTTTTAGCTAAAAGCTAGGCATCACCAAACTTACCGATATATCTTGGTCACTAAAAAAATATAAAAGGAGGATACCCCTGAGAGAAATCTATAATAAGCTTTGTGTTCTATTCAAAAGTGTGACTGCCTCATTACGTGTTATCCAGAATTTTAAATTATATTAAAAAATAAATAAATTTATCCTGTACTAGCCTAAAAATTATAATATTGTAAAATGAATAAATTAAGCTGACTACCTATCCAGGAAATTTGTGTTAATTTGAAAATAAATATTATAAGCATCAACTAAAAACTTTAAGCTACAATAAAAAATCATGGATAAAGTCAACACTCATAATTCACTCCAGAAAATATTCTAATTTTAATGTGAACATTTGAAGAAAACAAAAAAGAAAACATAACAAGAAAGAAATTGAAAATTGTAACTACAAAGATTAAGAGCATAAAACCATAGTAAATTAAGGTATACTTGATTTACATATTTTCATTTACATAACTACATTTCCAAATAATTTTTATAACAGGAATAATTATTGGAAAAAGATTAATTTTGATTTGTTTTTTTTATAGAAACATGTTTTTATTTATCTATTATATTTTTCCTCAAAAATTTGTAAACAAAAAAATGGGACATTCCCATTTTTATTAAAAAAAAAGGGAAGAAGATTTTAACTAGTATTAAATTTTTATTTTTTATTTGTGACATGTTAATATTTAAATATTAAAAAATAGGAATTAACTAGAATGTAAATATTAATTAATTTAATAAGAATGATCAACTGGTTTTGCTACATGAAATTATATATTTTTTATATAAAAATGTATTAGATTTGGAATTGTCATAGTGTCATATCCTCCCCGAATTTATTAACTTATTAGTTAATTTCATTAAATAATTATTTAAAAAATAGTCATGTTAATGTCAGTGTGCATGGCTTGATTCCATTATAGCATAGTGATATAAGTAATTTGTTAAATTGCCCCAGTAATACTATTTATATTAAAATAGATTATGTATATATATTTATATTTTCTTTTGTTCATTGTCACAGTCTCTAAAATTTTTGATCCTGAACTAGATCTAGAGAAATAAGTTAATTTGAATGTATATGGAGGGTATATATCTTTGTTTGGACTCCATATAGTTCTCTGATTATGCTAAGGTCAAGATCACCTTTTAAATTCCATTGATGCACTTAATTTTTTGTGCAGATTACAAATTAGTTTATAGTTGGCCTATACTCCCAGGGTATCATATGATCAGATTACATTGATGAGATCATCATGTAAGATGATAGATACTTAAATATGTGCATACAGATAATTGTTTTATATTTTGCTGTAAGTTTGGCACTTAGTCTATCTTTTGATATTGTATATGTCTTAAATCCAGTAACAAGGGATAACTGTTGACTGTTTTTTAATATTAATGATAGATCTTATAGTTATTAGTATAATTACTTATTTTATTCAACTATTTTTTTCTCTTATTTATTTTATTGGCCATGGGATGATGATGATGTTTGTCATCATGCCATGCCACCTCTTTTTTTTTACTGTTACAATATATATGTTTTCACACATTTTTGCATCATAAAAAAAGCATGAACACACTTTTGATCTGCTAAGAGTTAAATTTGTCTGGGCAAAGTGAAATAAACAGAAATAAAAAATAAAAGAGGCATGATGTGTTGCTAACAATAATTAAGTTATAAACAAAAGATCAAATAGTGTCCAATTATGTAACTATTGGAATATTTAAGGTATTGTTTAAAAATATAGGGCTAACGTTAATATTTTTTTAAATGAACTTTTATAGAGTTTAGGCCTAATAACGTTGATCATGGTGCTCTGAACGTTGATTATGGTGCTCTGCACCAAAAAATACATTTGTTATAGTGAATTTGTATTGCATTTTATATTTACTATATACTCTGTCAAGCATATATAGATATTTACACATATCTTTTATTACATTTATGTTAAGAAAAGATTTTTTGAAATATTATATATATATACTCTGATAAAGAAATCTCACTATAGTTGTAATCTTTGCTGCAATTACTCATTTAGTTGAGACTTTATTATCATAAAATAGCAAATAAGTCCATCATATTCTTTAAAAAATGACATTTCTCCTAATGTATTTTTTTACACACAATGTTTTACTTAATATCCCTGTAATAAATTGATTGCTTAGCAGTTTTCATAAGATCTAAAAAATAATTATATTGCTAATTCTTCTTTTACATAAACATATAATAACTTTACTTTTAATATTTTTATATATACATACTAACATATTTATTATTGTTTATTAAATATATATATTATAAACACACACATATATTATTTTCCATAAAATTAGAAAATATAAAACCTACTAATATTCGATATATATGTAAAAAAATAATATATGTACAATTGGTTTTTAGATCTGCTAAAGATTGCTAGATAGACAAACCTGTTATAGCAGAGGTACATAAAATACTATGAGAAGTAAAGAGGAGGTTTTTTTAAAGATTTAATGTAAGTAAGGTAGGAAGAAGAAAAAAGTGTATTGAATATCTTGAAAATTCATAATGAAATATTGCCACGGTCTTTTATTTTTTGGGTAATATCATATAATAGTTATTCATCAGTGAAATATATTAAGAAATTTTAATTTGTAAATAAAATAAAAACTTCATAAAATTTTATCCTTTTTCTTCTAATTGAAACATTAGAGTTTTAAAAAGCTTACATAACTTTGTGGAATATCATGTTTTATTGGTTAATACTTTAAATTATTTATCAACTTTTATTAGATTGTAAATTACTTAGCGTATCTTTCAAATGTGATTCTCTACAAAATTCTCGTATCAAAGGGGATGAACAATAAACTGTTATTACTTTTCTCTCTCTGCTAATTATCAAGAATTAATTAAACCTTTTGAAATCTGATGCTTTAAAAACTTAATTAATGGTCAGCTCTATTCTTTATTTATTAATTATTTTCTGATAAAACTTAACCACATACTCATAAAATTGAAGTATTAAATTTTAAAATAAAATCTGCATAAACTTTCTTTTTTTAAAAAAAAAAAAGAAGCAAAAACAGAATAAATTTTGCTAGCTAATATGCCTTGCAGAAATTAAAATAATAAATTTTTGAAATTTGCAGTCACAGTTGTATTCGCTGATTCTGAAATTGAGAAATGCAATTTCTCATTTGTAATATTGATTTTTAACAGGAGAAAGAAAAAATCATAAATAAAATATCACAACATGAAAAATCACAAAATTATTTCCAAATTCCATAATACAGATATTTATCTTTATTACTACAATAATTTAAATTGAAATTTGATTTATTTTCAACACTGAAATTCTATTTATTAAATTTAAAAAAATTGAAAATCTTCAAAATAATTATCTTGGTGAAGTTTCTACACAAACATATACTCATATATGTATAAATTTATATGCAATGACATTGACTTGCAATCTTCAGTCATTTAAAAATTGTTCTATGTTGTTTAAAACAGGAAAAACCAAGAACTAAAGAAAGCTAATCTCCATCCTTTTTAGTATATCAATGTTATTAATTCTCGTGATCAATGAATCATTCATTTTACATTTATTAAAACAAGCTTTAAGAAATCATTCTACGTTTGAATTTAAAAAAAAAACTTTTAATCAATAGATATCCAAAGATTTAGTTCTATTTTGCAGTAAACTCATATTAAAAGCTGCTTACATGATTAATGGCAAATAACCCCATAAGTCAACCTAATGTGACTATACCTAATGTATATGGAAACCACTAATCAACTGTACCTGTCAAAATCGTGTGTTCATTCAAGAAGACCTAGAATCCAAGCAAACGTATATCCATCTAGTATGTGCAAGATACGTAAGTCAGGAAAAATACCAAATATCAACCTATTTACCTGTGCTCCAGGGTCTATGACTACATGAACAATGCTTTTGATGATACTAACAAGCTTTTCATTACTCCAGACCTAGCAATGAGAACAGGGAGAACAAGGGACTTGAAACAATATATATATTTAATGGGTTAATTAATAATTTCTATAAACTATAACCATTCAGACTGTTGTTTAACATTGATTAACAATTCAAGCCATAATAATATTCAAAGAAACAATAGCAAAGGGTTATTTATCTCATAAAATAGTAAATAATAGAGATTCAAGTAATAAATGATAAATGCTAGAATACAGATAAATGATCTAGAGTAAATTTATTAAGTGATTAATAAAATAACATAAGTTTTGAATGTCTATACATTTGAGGTTACATATCTGATAATAATTTAATTTGCAATTATACACATTTGAATTAAGTAAATAGGTCATTCAAGACCATACATAATTAGATAAATGTTTGGTTTAACAAAAAAATTAGTGAGTGCAATTGCTATACAATTTAACATATATAAATAAGATTGTAGGAGTGGCTAAACATAGGATGGTTGGTGCAATTAATATATATATATATATAAAGCGGATTGGTTTGGTTAATATGCCAAGGTCATGGAAGAACTTAATTAAATCATTGATAATACATAGTGGTTTACCCTCAACTAAAAAATTACAAATGTATAACAATTGGTTTATTATACTATGATTCATATAAGTAAGCTTTTATAATGCACGATTCTGATTGTGTACGTGGATACATGCTACTAAATCATGAAGATCAAACAGATGAGCAGGAGTAAGATGGTTCAGCCTAACATAAGCTGCAATTATATAATTTAACCAAAGTGATTAAATAGAATGGGTGGCCAATGGCATGTGATTATTGCTGACAGAGAGCATTGCAGGTCTATAAAGAAATGGATAATAGTGAAAGCAGTATTCATTATAGTTTCCCATTGCTTGTAAGATTGAGACCACTTAAGATAGCCTGATGGCTTTGTCATGTTTGCATAAAAAAAAAGATATGTGGCTTGATGATCAAAACATATCTGTGAAGAACAGAGGCACTGGATAACATATTGGGATGGTTCATCCATTTCTTCCCATACAATGATTTATTAGAAGTGCCTAAAGTCAAATCTCTAGTAGGAAAAACATCTATTTTGTGAGATATAATGAGGAATGGGATTGGTCCATTCTGAAAATCCCAAAGTATATGGCAAAGCAAGAAAATCAATAAACAAATAATGGCAAATATACGTTTATATCACCTAAGCATAGATAAGTCAGTAACTAATGACCATAATACTTTAATTAATATTTGATTAAAACAATCTGCTCTCCGATATAATGGAATGTTCAACATAAGCCTCTCCCCCAAGCAATTAACTAATAATGATCAAAATTATATAGGCAAGATTCTAAAGTTAAGATTGACTAAATGGCTATCTTCCCCACACCCCAAAATGTCTTCGTACATGTTATAACTTATAATATGATTTCAATTAAATATTAAACTCACTTCTAGTGAGATTTAACTACTGGACAGGTAAAACAATTAATAATGAGATGAGGGTTAAGAGAAAAAGTATAGAATCAATTAAACAATTAGTATAAAACTAAGTGAGCTGAACAATTAATTTTTAAAAAATTTATATTTCCCTTGTGTAATAGAAGAAAATTATGAGCAATCGGATTTAAATTTACTTGCTGAGTTTGATATAATCTTGGCACATCAACATAAATCATAATAACAAATTAAAGAAACAAAATTCAATCTAAATTGCACCACCAAATTTAAGAAGAAATTATATAGCATTAGAATAAGTTGAATTGACATTTCATATATATATATATATATATATATATATATATATATATATATATATATAATAACAGGGCTGGGTTCAGACCCTGTTCTAAGGTATAGGACTATACCAGTGAGCATATATATATATATAAGCAAAAGTAATATTAAATTAAATTATTTTTTTCGTTGTTGTTTTGTATGCATGTGTGTATATATTTTAAATGGGTAAATAAAAAATAGAATGACACATAAGAGGGACAGGGGGGTTACATGGTTTGTGCTCTTGTATTTTGTTTGAGGCATGTGCATTTATATTGCTGCATGGGTGAATAAATGTAATAGATTCATATAAAGAAGAAAATTTACATGGCCAAGTTTTAATTCCAAGATGGACGACTAAGGAAAGAATTTACAAAAAAAAATAAGCTAATTGCAAAGAAAGAATAAGAAAGTTATAGATTGCTATCTTAAGGAATAAAAGCTATTTTAATTGAAAGAAAATTGATTCCAAGATGGACAATGAAAGGCACAATTCTAAAAGATATGTTAATTGAAAATAAAGAATTCAGAAAGGTATAGATCACTATCTCGAGACAATGCCATTTTAATTAGAAAAGAAAATGTTATAAATAAAAGACAATGAACAGTCGAGTGTGGATCTCAAGGTATAATTGAAATTCCTGAACATATAAAAAAAAAAAGAGAGAAAAGTTATTGAAAAGGTTTTCTATTTGCAAACCACCTGGTTTTATTAAAAAGAAGAGACGGAACAATAGCATTTTTAATTAGAGAGTTTGAAAAGCTGAACTTTGAAGGGGATTCTAGAGCTGTTAATGCCACGAGTAGGATCGAACAAAATTAGTTAAAAAAATGATATATTTTGGTCAACAGGTAGTAACTGTTACAATGGCGGCCCAACGAAGGAGGTTTCGAAGAGTGAAAAGTAGGGGAGAAGGATAGAATATAAGTTAAATAAAACAGTTAGAACAGTTTACTGTGGAGTTTTGCTGTGTATAGTTTTGTACACACATATACAGTATCAATTTTTTCAAAAAAAGCTATAAAATATAGCTTTTGTAGATGAATTATTGCTGGCGATTTTACTTTATATTGAAATTACTCAGGATAGTATATGTTTATGTATTGAACATTCTATGGAAATTTTATTGTTTTGATTTGCAGTGAAATAATATTATATATTCGAGTTTTATTTTCTGTTTAAGGTTTTTCTTATTATATTAAATATTTAACTGCTTTTGTTACTTACAAGTGAAAAGGTGAACAAATAAAACTTTTGTAATTTTTAATTTGATATAATTGAGAGTGATTGGCTTTGGAAAGCACTATATTGACTACTTTTTACATGAACTTTGATATATATACATCTAAACAATACATCTGAATTTTTTTGTTTTTTTTATCCATTTTATATGTGTGTATGCGATTATGGGATCAATATTTGTGCAACAATTTTACCCATGTAATGGCATATTATACTACACAGCTAGTGCTAGAAATCTGTGGATTCATTTTGAATAAGTTACTATTCTAGTTTAATAGGCAAATTAACATGAAATACTATAATCATCTCGGTGAAATATAAAGAAAGATATTAAGGAATAGGGTTGAAGGGGGCTAGATAGGAAAATTAGACAGAGGACACAGTACTTCAGGCTTGAAGAGCAGGTTTGGGGTGTCTGATATAGAAATAGTTAATATAAAATTGTTATATTTAATCATTATTAGAAATAGTGATAGATATCTAAAAATAGAGTAAAATAAAGCGAATGATAACAAGATCACAGAAAAAAATGGATCAGCAGAAGAAAAAAAGGAGAAAGAATTGAGCATGATAGAAATTATTATGGAAAGAATAGAAAGTAGATTTCAGGAACTCGAGGAATGGATTGAGAAGAGATTTCAAGAGCTAGAACAGAAAATAGAAGGGAAAGCAGACAAGGGTATAAAGAAAGAGAGCAAGGAAGAGCCAGTAGAGGAAGAAATTATAGATAAAGATGAGAAGTCTAGTGAAAAGAGAGTAGGAGAAAATCAGAGTGAGCACGAAGAGAAAAAAAGCAGGGAGATAAGGTAAAGGTAGCAGAAACGTGGGAAACTACCACAAAATATGTAACTGTGCAGGCCAATATCAACCAATTTCTAAAGATTCGGCCATTCTCCGGCCAAATGCGAGAAGCTCCCATAGAGCACTTGCAGAGCTTGAGGAGATATTTCAGTATCAATCTGATGGATGAACAAAGCAAATTACAATCATGTGCAGCCATTTAACTGAAAATGCACATATATGGTGGGATTCATTATCGCAACAACCCACAACCTTCAAAAAATATCAGAAAGAGGTGATGGATATTTTTTGGTCTGAGGATCGTCAGGTGTTAACCAGATATCGAGTTATGCAAGAGAAGTATAGGAAAGGGGGCCAAGAAAGCTATTCCCAATTTTTTTATCGGCAGGTGGTGAAGCTGCGGACAGTAGACGCATGCAACTTAACTGAAAGTAATATTATACAGATTGTAAGGCATAATTTGCTGATAAAAGTAGAGCAAATGATGTTCAGGATGAGAAAATCATCGATTGAAGAAACAGCTGAGGTACTAGAGGCAATAGATATGAGTGCCTATGATTATGACAGGCCGATGGATCGAGAAAAAGAGCTTCATGAAGCATGAGTTGTCAGATTTGTGGAAAGAGAACAGAAATCAGATTGAACCCACCAGATCCCAAAAGAGGGGATAATAGTACTCAACCAAAATGGCAGTACAATTATGAAGAGCGGAGGCCACCGAGCAAGCCAAATTATAGTCAAAGAAAGAGTTCAAATTTACCAATGCCAAAAGAGGGCACTTAAACAAATCACGAAAATGGATGCTGATTCTAGAAAGTTTTTTTTTTGTTCTCTTTGTTTTTGTCATTATTGCTATGTGGTGGGTTAATATTTATAGTATTTATTTTATGGGATTTTATATAAAGTTGAGTAATGAGAAAAGTAGAATTCTTTTTATTTTTTTTTGTTTTGTGCATATAAGCTTAGAGAGTTAGATAAGCGATCTCACAATTCTGTCGGTGGATGGTGAGTTTGGCTGCTGTATCGATCGCATTGTGTGTTGCGCACGGCATGTGGTTGCTGCTAATTTCTGGCATGGTCGACCTATCTTACATAAGATGCAGATGCTAAAAGTCTGTTAATTCAAACCAATAAGACTCCAAAGAGAGCATGGCATTCGCATACAGTCCCATCTGTAAGACTCCAGAGGTGAGCAAGGTCTAGGGCAACCTATACAGAACCTGAAGGCTCAAAATAAGAGTTGGGTATCATTCTAACTTCTACACTCCTAAGACTTGCAAGCAGCAGAGTGTAGTTAGAAAAGTCCTTCCTTTAAAAAAAAATTACTTTTTTTTTATATATATAAAAATTTTTTTTGGTGGGGGTCATGTAATCGAAGCCGGTCAGAATGGGGGTTAGCTATATATTGTGCATCACAGGCAGTGTGCATGTGTGTGGTGGTTGGACTCATGGTGTATCATTGGGTTGTTGGTCGTTTTACTCTCTGGATCCAAAGTTGCAGGGGGGAAAGGCAAAGCAAATCGATTCAAGAAAATGCATATATTTTTTTTATTTTTTGTGTGTGTGTTTTTTTTCGGGTTATTCGCTATTTAGAGTGAGCATATATATATATATATACTCAAGCAAAAGTAATATTAAGTTAAATTATTTTTTTCATTGTGGTTTTGTATACATGTGTGTATATATTTTAAATGGGTAAATAAAAAATAGAATGACACATAAGAGGGATGGGGGGGGGATTACATGGTTTGTGCTCTTGTATTTTGTTTGACGCACGTGTATTTATATTGCTGCATGGGTGAATAAATGTAATAGATTCATATAAAGAAGAAAATTTACATGGTCTAGCTTTAATTCCAAGATGGATGACTAAGGAAAGAATTTACAAAAAAAAAAAAAGTTAATTGCAAAGAAAGAATCAGAAAGTTATAGATTGCTATCTTGAAAATAAAAGCTATTTTAATTGAAAGGAAATTGATTCCAAGATGGACAATGAAAGGCACAATTTTAAAAGATATGTTAATTGAAAATAAAGAATTTAAAAAGGTATAGATCGCTATCTCGAGACAAAGCCGTTTTAATTAGAAAAGAAAATGTTATAAATAAAAGACAATGAACGGTCGAGTGTGGATCTCAAGGTATAATTGAAATTCCTGAACATATAAAAAAAATGAGAAAAGTTATTGAAAAGGTTTTCTATTTGCAAACCATGTGGTTTTATTAAAAAGAAGAGAGGGAACAATAGCATTTTTAATTAGAGAGTTTGAAAAGCTGAACTTTGAAGGGGATTCTAGAGCTGTTAATGCCATGAGTAGGATTGAAGAAAATTAGTTAAAAAAATGATATATTTTGGTCAACCAGGAACAGGCTGGGATAAAGAACATGAACGGATCGGGCTCTGCCATCCATTTTGTGGAGGTATTGCAATTGCTGTCCATGTAAGAGCAAAGCCCTTCCTAAGTTACAGAGAGAGAACAACATTCACCAAATGCCATTGATTGTGCCTTGTGGAATCCATGGAGGACGAAAAAAGAAAGAAATTACTTATTCACTATATTGCAGCATAAAGCCAGTGAACATTACCATTCATCTACACCCGGGTGTGATAAAGCAAAGTAACTCAAATATTTTCATAAATACCAGTCACCTCTGGAATAGGAGCATATTTCAGTAAAAATAACAATGCGTAAGGGCTAAGAGAAAATAGAGAGATATCTGAAATAACGCCCTATATAACTATATGAATAAATAGACTGGATAATGACTGATTGCATTTACTTTATATGATATGATATATATATATATATATATATATATATATATATATATATATATATTTGTTATATTTGTGAACTTATGCAGTGTTTGTATTTGCATGTGTATCATCTAAGTATTCGAGCACAAACCAATACACAATTATGGGATTCTATTTTGTTTTATTATAAACAATGCGTAAGGGCTAAGAGAAAATAGAGAGATATCTGAAATAATGCCCTATATAACTATATGAATAAATAGACTGGATAATGACTGATTGCATTTACTATATATATATATATATATATATATATATATATAAATGCATATATATATATATATATATATATATATTTGTTATATTTGTGAACTTATGCAGTGTGTGTATTTGCATGTGTATCATCTAAGTATTCGAGCACAAACCAATACACAATTATGGGATTCTATTTTGTTTTATTATATATTTTTTTATTATTAATAAATATTAAGTTAGTGTTTTAAGTATAATTGTGTGTATTTAATGTTAATTTCTTTAAGAGCCCAGATTACATAGTACCATTAGAGAGTAATAAAGTAAGACTAATTGTTTATGCGCTTCATGCGCACTTGATCTGTTCTCCCACCTCTTTCCCTTGGTCAATGACCACTACCCCTGAGTGTGCTAGCCAGAGGTATAAGCTCTATCATTAGAAATTGATACTCATTCTCTCCCAGCATAATTCTTATTTACTCGTAAATAGGATTGGCGCTTGGAGTCAAATTGACAACCATAAATATGCTGGGCGAGTGATAAGAGTATAGTGCAGGACTAACTATATATGTATGTTCACATCATAATTTTCATTTAAACAAAAAAAAGGAAGAAATTTAGATATTAAATATGTAATAAACCTATACCACCTACATATGTGTTATGCACAGGTAGCAACCGTTACAATAGTAATAATAATATGACATATATATATATATAACAGTTTGAGAATTAAGTATCAGGCATAAAAAGTGTACAGTGTAATTTGAAAATAGAAGCAAACTAATTAATTAAATTCCATCAGGTGGTGGCAATTTAGGCATTTTACCTTGGAATTGAATGTATGTAAATAGACTTGGGTTGGAAACAGGTATTTGTAAAATGTCATATCTTTGTTCAGGAGAGCATTTCTTGGAACAGCTCACATATTTGGAGTAGAACTTTCAGGCTCTGGAAACACAAGTGAGATGAGGTCCCAGAGATCTGAGGGGAAGCAAACAACCTTTTTCTTACCCTGGCATGATTTATCTTACAATCTTGCATGGTTAAGATCCGAAGTTGATCTACATTGTTTTAACTCTTAATGTCAATTTTTTCTGCACAAAATTATTAGTAATAAAATTACAAAATATTATACACATTTACCAAATATTATAAATTAAATCATAACTTAATCCAGCTTATATATAAGTGGCTAGTAAAATTGTTAAAATACAAAATATAAGATAAAATATTGGATAAATATTGTAGGTAAATTATTAATAAATTGGTATAAAATATTACAAAATATTATAATTTAGACAAATTATAAATTAGACACATGTTATAAATTGATGTCTTATATATAAATTATTAATAAGTTTATCAAAATATACAAACTATTATAAAATTCCCACAATATAAGTTATACAAATATTGATTTTCATATATGTATGTGAGTTGAATGGGTAGACAAAATTAAATTTTCTTAATAATCAAAATAAGCATTCATTTAATTTATCATTCATTTAACTTTTAGTTGAGATCCATTTAGAGCCATGTACCCATACATCTATATCTCTATATGACTGCCTAATGCTTGAGGCAGGTGTTCATTGCTGATAATTGGGTTCAAACCCATTCTAGTGCTTCTATAGTAGGCCCTAGGTGAAGCATAAATATGTAGAATGTATTTCCAGCTTCACAACTTATTCTTAGAAAAAAGTGGAGAAATCAGGAGGAAACTCATAGATAAGTATATGAAATTTCTACTAACTGTTGCCTTTGACAGGATGACTCAGTTAGTTAGAGCTTTACCCTAAAATTCAAGAGTCAAAAATCTAAGGGTTTAGGTTTGATTCCCATGATATAGTACTATCATTGATCAGGCCAGCAACACCTGAAAAAGAGAGAATATTACCTATTAAAATGATATGTGCATATACTAACGTATGCGATTACTAACAGTTGAATGTAATTTGGAAATTTAAATAATTAAATTTTTCTAAAGACATTCAATACTTAATACTAGACGATGGATATAACAACTTATTAGAAACATCTTTCTATTATTTTTCACATAGGTATTGTTGTAGGGATTCTAGAGTAGATCACATTCTATTATAATATTTGATTATCTTTATATAAATCTTGTAGATGAAATACACACATTCAAAATGAATGTTTAGAACTCCTAGGATTAAGTAAAAATATTTTTGATAAATAATTCTATTCAAAATTAAATGAACGTTTAATATAACCAATTCCTAAAGATGTGTATGTTTATTTATTATTTTGATTACATTTACACACACATAACTTAGTTTATATTAAATAAAATTTTAATTATTACTAAGTTTTCTTTTGACATTTATTTAAAATTAATAATGCTTTAAACATTCCTAAGTAGTTATAGATTAATTAGTTAATAAACGAAAATAAATAAAATTCGCATAAAGATGACATAGCGAATTTTTGTTTTTGTTTTATTCATATGTAAATCTAAAGTAGCAAAGATCTTGTAATATATATATATATAACTAAATGTATATTAGTCGATTTAGATGCGTAATTTATATATCAAGGTTTACTTTATTAAATAAGTTTTATATGACCAATTTCAATTAATGCTTAGCCCTACTGAAATAGAATGATTTATGAAATACAGTAGCAGTAAATTATTTTTGCTTTATTATAAAATTGGTTTATTTTTCATTAATATAATATGAAGATTGCTATATTTGCATGAATGACAGCAATTTAAATAGCTGATGAAAAATGTCTTTGAAATATGTATATACACATACTAAGTTGGCCAGATACTAGACACTGCAAATGGAGTGGAGAAATTCTACAAGTTTTAATGTGTATCTCATATCAGGCTGAGGCCATTCTTATTAATATATTTGAGACACAACCAGATTTTACCAGTACCTAGAAGAGGATTTAAATTGGGTTTAAATCCCAATCTAATTGTACATATATCCTTCTATTTTGGGTTTTCTTGATATAATAAATGATACCTCTTGCCAATATATTTTTCCAACATTTTAAAATAAAAGAGCAATTAAACAATTATTTTTAAAGGTCTTTTTTTTTTTATCTTTTCCCCATTTCAAGGCAAAAATATCACATAACCAGATTATGTCTGCCATAGTTACTAATCTATGTACTGAATAAAACAACAATAAAAAAACAATCAGGAGATAATATTAATTCAATAAATATTATAATAAATTTATTAATACACATATCTGTTTATAAAATCATCATTAATTGGTAATTCAATATTTTGATATTTATCTTCTTATAAGTATTTAAATGAGCTTCATCTTCATTTTTATATCTTTTAAATGACTTTATTTTCCTAAATTATTTACCCTCAAATTTAAATATTATTTCCCTTATATGGTTGTTTTTAATAAATTTAAATAATGTCAAAGTCATGAGCACATTACACATTTTGTTAAGAATGTAGCTTTTGGGTGTTCTTGTTCAACAGTTTGGAGTATAACACTTTGGAAATAAACTTTAATACCTGATCTATTGTGTTAATAGTAACTTTAAAAGGTCTTAATAATCATTTTAAATCATTATCACTTTAATGATGCTGTTCATGATGTGTAACACAATTGAAATTTATTAGGGTGAATTATCTCACAGATGAAATTATTTAATAAAATTGCAAAAAGGAATACTATTACACTACTAAATAACACTCATCAAATCATCATCATAATCAACCATTATCAATCCACTGCAGAATGAAGTTCTCTCCAAGTTCAATCCATTTTCTCTGATCTTTAGCTTCTCTCTCCACATCACTCCTGTGCACCCTTTCTCATTTCATCTATCCATCTCACATGTGGTCTCTTTCTGGGTCTTTTACATTCTCTTGGAATCTAGTTTAAGATTTCAATTGCCCATCTATTAACATCTGTTCTAGAAATATGATCAGCCCAACTCCAATTCAGTCTTTTAATTTTTTCAATGAGATCAGTAACACCTGTTTGTTCTCTTACCTATATATTGAGTTTTTGATCCCTTCTTGTTAATTTTAATGTGCATTTCTCCATACTTCTTTGAGTGGTCTGAAGTCTCTGTATTGCTTTTCTATTAAGTGTCCAAGTCTCAGATTCATAAATAAAAACTGGTAAAACACTATATTAAAAATCTTCTTTTTCAAATACATATGCATATTTCCTTTTAGTATCAAGTTATTTCTACCAAAAGTACTCCAACCAAGTTTAATTCTGTGATTAATTTCATCCATTTTATTTCCATCTGTATTAATAATCTGACCAAGATATTTGTAACTGTTAACTTCTTCCTAACTCATCATAATCAATCTTTATTTTCATATTTTGAGAAAATCTATTAAACATTACTTTAGTCTTTTTAACATTTATCTTTAGTCCTACCTCAACTGATAACTCCTGCAACATTTCCTGTAGCTCTAAAGCATTAGTTGCAAAAACAACTACATCATCTGCAAAATCTAAATGACTTAAATAATCTCCATTTACTTTCACTTCTTTAGCTTCCCATTTTAATCCACAAAATATTTTTGCAGCACTTTTACAAAAAGGTTTGGAGATATGGAGTCATCTTGTCTTATATCCATCAAATATAACCATATATATAAAGAGGTTTTAAGTCCTTGACCATAATACAAGTCATACAAAATATCAATTAAAATGTCTTTATCAAGTCATGTATGGCAGGCTAAAGATAATTGCCTATGACAACTAACATTATCATTAATATATCAACATAATATCCATTCTTTAACCATCTATATAGGACTCATGGTACAGTACTTTATTAAGTGTCCATAAAAACCAAATGCTGTAACTAAATCTATGGTCAACATTTCTTTTAAATCATGTGAATGGGTATGGCAGTAGTAATAAATCTATTAATTATAAATAACAATTGTCATTTCACAATTTATATTATTTCATATTATAAACATAAATGTTACCTTGCATTTAATTCTTTAAAATCATTTGGCAAATATTTAATAATAATCCCCTCTCTTTTATATAGCACTAGCAATGAAATATAAATTATTATTATTATTATTATTTACTACTGCTACTGCTGCTGCTGCTGCTGCTGCTACTGCTACTGCTACTGCTACTGCTACTGCTACTGCTACTGCTACTGCTACTGCTACTGCTACTGCTGCTGCTGCTGCTGCTGCTGCTGCTGCTGCTGCTGCTGCTGCTGCTGCTGCTGCTGCTGCTGCTGCTGCTGCTGCTGCTGCTGCTGCTGCTGCTGCTGCTGCTGCTGCTGCTGCTGCTGCTGCTGCTGCTGCTGCTGCTGCTGCTGCTGCTGCTGCTGCTGCTGCTGCTGCTGCTGCTGCTGCTGCTGCTCCTGCTACTGCTGCTGCTGCTGCTGCTGCTGCTGCGCTACTGCTACTGCTGCTGCTGCTGCTGCTGCGCTGCTGCTGCTGCTGCTGCTGCTGCTGCTGCTGCTGCTGCTTTGCTGCCTGCCTGCTGCTGCTGCTACTGCTGCTGCTGCTACTGCTGCTGCTGCTGCTGCTGCTGCTGCTGCTGCTGCTGCTGCTGCTGCTGCTGCTGCTGCTGCTGCTGCTGCTGCTGCTGCTGCTGCTGCTGCTGCTGCTGCTGCCTTGCTGCTGCTGCTGCTGCTGCTGCTG